>QLTV01000610.1:141638-169911 GCA_003457575.1 Thermophis baileyi | reverse complement strand
TGCTTTAGATGTCGAAAAATATACATTATACATAAAAGGATGTTGAAAGATAAAACTGTCTGGGTCAATGCTAATGCTATGCAAAAAGGAAGAATGGTAATTGCTGGCTTTCTCTATTTTGAACGTTGGACCACAAACAAGATGTTACAGGAGTGTTTTCTCAACCACAGCCAATTTAAGATGTGTGGACTTCAACTCCCAGAATCCCTCAGTCACCATGGTCAGCGAGAAGGGAAGCCAAATCTTTAAAAATATACCTGTCTTCTCCAATGCACTACCTTTCAGATGTAACCATCCGAGAGAAGATGCTAAGAGCCCGAGGGGGAGGGGGGTGGAAAGCAAATTTAGACAAGCAGGCTGTAAACAAAACACAAAACCAGATTTCCCTTCACCAAAACCAGTCCGCTAACATTCCCCTTTTAACAAGTGCAAAAAAGGAAAAAGAGGACCAAATAAACCACTGATATTTCTGGTATTCAGATCAACATGGGTGGCGCTTTTCTAACCTCAGGTTCTGGCTGCTTTCTGGAGAATCCCGATTCAGGATGTCCAGAGAGAGATCTTTGGGCTGAACATACCATGGAAGGATCACTTTAGCAGGCAGGAATGCAAGCAGTTCAGCCAAACTTTAGACTGCACTGCCAAGTGGAACCTCCCAGAGTCCCAGTCTTTTCCCAATTATTGGATGCTCTGAGTTAATTGAAACACCAGGCCCAGCTATTTCTTTGCTAAGCTACTGCCGACAAATAAATACAAAAACAAGGTGTTCCTTACTTATGATTGATTGGTTTATTTATTCTTTTATTTAGAAGATTTATATGGCCACCTACTCACTCTCAGTGATTCTGGGTGGCTTACAAACAATACTTTTTACTCTCCTGTTTGTCTGTGTGTAAGCATTAATGGGGTGAAACGGTAGGTACATCGTAGGGCAACAATTTTTGAACCAAGGTACCTCAGATGGGCTAACTTACAAAATGTGTCCAAAATCAAGGACAGATGACTACTGTGGAATTGAAATTTGACAAAACATATAAAACATTTCATGACATAATACAAAATGTCATAAGATATATTAATTCTGAACCTGTGCTCCGCGATGTCATCACAGGGGGTCCATGAACAAATGTTATGATTTAAATCTTGAGTTAAATCTTGGGGGGTCCGTGGCCATGCTCTGTGGCCACAAAAGGTATTTTAAGCAGGTCCGTGATGAAGAAAAGGTTGAGAACCGCTGATAAGACATTTCCTGATGATTAACTATGGTATGTACTTCACTGGGGCTATATGCAAGATAAATACATCTCTGAATATTTCCCTGAATTTTTAAGAACTTTTTCCAGTGAAGGCAGTACATTAGAGGGTCTAGGACAGGGGCCCCCAACCTGTGGGCCATGGACCACTACTGGGCCACGGCCTGGTGTCCATGTGTATGCACGCACAACCCCACTCACGTGACCATCACGAGTGTTGCAGGCGCTCACTGCCCCGCTCGCGTGGGCACTAATAGCTCCACTTGTGTGAGTGCCACCACGAGTATCATGGGCGCTTATGGCCCCACTTGTGTGGGCGCTCAGAGTTCATTCGCGCAAGCGTTGCCATGAGCATTGTGGGTGCTCATCGCCCCACTCACACGAGTATCATTGCGGGCACTCACGGCTCCACTCACACGAGCAATGAGTGTTCATGCGCATGTACGCACATGCGCATGTGCGTACCCCTCCCATATAACCATCCCCTCTTTCCCATCTCCCCCACTTTGGACTGCCAACTCAGAAAGATTGGGGACTCTGGCCTAGGACATTCACCGTGGCCAACTTGCCGTGGCCATTTCACCACGGTCCTCTCTCACCATGGCCAACTCACCACGGGACAACTCACCGTGGCCAACTTGCTGTGGGACAACCCGCCACAGAAAATTCCACACGGGATAACTCAATGCGATCAATGCTATCTGCTACTGTTTCTTTTGACATTATTTCCATTCACAAAAATGGAAATTATGTCAAAGAAACAGTGGCGGATAAAATTTATTTTGTTGAGTTAACCCCTATGGAATTTTCCATGGTGAGTTGTCTTGTGGCAAGTTGGCCACGGAGAGCTGTCTCCTGGCTAGCTGGCTGAACTGAAATGGCCACGGCGAATTGGCCACGGTGAGTTGGCCATGGTGAGTTGGCCGCAGCAAATTGTCCCATTCCCTACATTAGAAGCTCTGTCAGTGTTGAAGGCATCAAGGAATCTGGTAAGGAAATATCTCTGAAATAACAGATCATGGATCGTTTAGTCTCTATTTTGAACTGTTCATCATCACAAGTAAAAACATGCCTCTTAGTCTAGACACCAATTTCATTTCTTTGCTTAACTGGGTCTCATCATCTAACTGGAGGGGAGGGGGTTGTAGGGAGGGAGACAGTCGCATCTAGCAAAACACACTAGACAACTCCATAAGAGTAGTAATGTTCTGGTAAGGAGCACTTGGAGTTATGGATCAGTGACATCTGGAGAAATTCCCTGATTTCAGACCTAGAGATATTTAATTTATTAATTAACAGTGTTATCAGCTTGCCAATTTAAATACAGAACATAGAGTAACAGGGTTGGAAGAGAGATAAGATATAAGATATAAGATAAAAGATGAGATGAGGTGAGGTGAGGAGATGAGATGAGATGAGATGAGATGAGATGAGATGAGATAAGATAAGACAACTTTATTGTCATTTTTTTTTACTGCGAGCACACCGGCCCATATTAAATTCTGTTGCCTGCTCTCAAGAGAAAGTGTATATCTACTCAAACACATACATAACACTCACAATGCATGCTATATACATATAAATATGTATCTGCACTATACATATATATACATATATACATATACATATACATATACATATACATATACATATACATATACATATATACATATACCTACACGTACACGTACACGTACATGTACACATACACATACATATACATACATACATACATACCGGTACATACATACATAACAGAGGTGGGTTCCTCCCGGTTTGGACTGGTTCGTCCGAACCGGTAGTGACCCGCTGGTGATGTCACGATGATGTCACGGATCCGGTTCGGTCAGTGCCGGTCCGTGGACGCCGCCATCTTTTTTAAATTATTATTATTATTGAATTTTTCTGGGTTTTTTTTCTTCTGCACATGTGCAGAAGCCGAGTTTCCGGCACTGCGCATGTGTCGCCATCTTGTTTTTGGCTTTTTTTGGGAGGGATTTTTTTAAATTTTTTTGCACTGTGCATGCGCACGCGAAGTGGCCACGTGGCACGGGAGGAAGCGAACCGGCAGCGAGGTAAGTTAGAACACCCCCCCGATACATACATACATATATATCTATCACTGTTCATTTTGAATACGTAGCGGAAAGAGGAAACTTGAGAGTTCACAAGTTTGATGCTATATGGAACAAAACCGTGACTGAATCTAGAATAGATGTTCTACTTCGGATACCACGAAGCCTCCTCCCCGAAGGTAACAAGGAAAACAGGTCGTGAAAAGGATATATAGTGTCCCAGACAATCCGGCAGACTCTACTCAAGCATCTTGGAGGTTTTCAAATCCAACCCACTGCCCAAACAGGAGACCCTATACCATTCTGGACATATGGCTATCCAAACTCTTCTTGAAAACCTCCAGTGATGGAGCTGTTTGAGAAACTGCGTATTTTAAGCATGAAGCAATACAACGCTGTCTTTATTATCACATACCAATCACTCAAAGAACCTTGACTTGCCTTTTATTTTATTTGTCTACACCAGGCAAATGTTTAAGAGAATGCCTCAGAAAGACCAAGGCACGTACAACTTAGATAATAAGAGAAATGATGTTAGATTATTTAGATGGTGTTTAATTCCTCAGTTATTTTTAGTGACTCATATAACTTCTTTAAAGCCTCTGTATGCTCATTCACATGCACACATTATTGTTTCAAAGCACTCTCGCACACTTTTAAAATAAAATGAACTGAACATAAAACAAAAAATGTTAGCAGAAGGGGTTATTCGCAGCTGTCTTAAAAACAGCATCCTTTTAGACATGCCCTTGATTTTATTCTGGCCTAAAATTAGCTGGTAAAGAGCCAAATGCTGCATTTTGCTTTGATTACTCAAATTAAACCATTTTATGGTTCATATTATGCAAGGGCATTAAAGACACTGTTAAACGTAGAAATGTTACACATTCCCAAGGGCTGCAGTTCATGCAGAATGTAAGCAAGCTTTACCATGAGTGCATTAGCACAAAGAATGAAGTAAACTGTTTGAAAGCCTTACCAGCCAAAGCTCAACGGGGAAAATAATCCAAACAATCAGCGAGCAAAACAAAAGAGGTGGTTGTCACTTAGACAGCACTTTGCTGGATGCAGACTTGAACCTCAGTCTCAATCACCAGGTGCAGAAATGTGGCTCAGAACCCCAGGCGCACCACAAGCTCTCATATAGGAGTGCAAAGAGGAAGCGAGAAAGAAAGGAAGTGCCGTAACGAGAAAGGTGTAATACTACTCATTTCCTTCCTCCCGTGCTAAGTTCCCATCACAACCCCAAATGTCTGGAATTGCTCAAAGAGATGGGCAACCCGATAGCCTCCAGAAGTTTAGGCAACCTTCCCCTAGCCAGCTCCATCCATGGTTAGGAAAGATGGAGAATATGGTCCAAAATACAGGTAGCCCTCTACTTACAACCACAATGGAGCCCGACATTTCTGTTGCTAAGTGAGACATTTGTTAAGTGAGTTTTGCCCCATTTTACGATCTTTCTTGCCACAGTTCTTAAGTGAATCACTGCAGTTGATAAGTTAGTAACCCGGTTGTTAAGTGAATCAGACTTCCCCATTGACTTTGCTGGTCAGAAGGCTAGAAAAGGTGATCACATGACCTTGGGACACAGCAACGGTCATAAAAATGAACCAGTTGCCAAGCATCTGAATTTTGATCACGTGACTATGGGGATGCTGCAGAGGTCGTAACTGTGAAAAATGTCCATAAGTCACATTTTTCAGTGCTGTTGTAACTTTGAACGGTCACTAAACGAACTGTTGTAAGTTAAGGACTAGCTGTACTTGGAAGGTACCATATCATCCATAGTTAGTGGTTAAGAAGCAATTGTGAATTTATTTCTGTACAAGTAGTCCTCAACTTACAACAGTTCATTCAGTGACCATTCTAAGTTATAATTGCACTGAAAAAGTGACTTATGATGGTTTTTCACACTCACACCCATTGCAGCATCCCCAGGGACACGTGATCAAAATTTAGACGGTTGCAGAGATGGGTTCCTCCCGGCTCGCACCGGTTCACCCGAACCGGTAGCGACCCGCTAGTGACATCACGGTGATGTCATGGAACCGGTTCTGTCGGTGCCGGTCCGTGGGTGCTGCCATCTTTTTTTTTATTTTTTTTATTTTTTTATTTTTTTGGGATTTTTTTCCAGGTTTTTTTTCTTCTGCGCATGCGCAGAAGCCGAGTTTCCAGCACTGTGAATGTGTCACCATCTTGTTTTTGGCTTTTTTTTAATGCTTTTGGATTTTTTGGCACTGCGCATGCGTGCGCGCGTGCATGTGTGTGGCGTGCCCACACAGCGCGGGAGGAAGCGAACCAGCAGCGAGGTAAGTTAGAACCCACCCCTGAATGGTTGGCAATAGACTCGCATTTGTGATGGTTGCAGTGTCCTGGCATTATGTGATCACCTTCTAACAAGCAAAGTCCATGGGGAAGCCCAATTCATTTAACAACTGTGTGAGTAACATAACAACTGCAGTGATTCACTTAACAACCATGGCAAGAAAGGTTGTAAAATGGAGCAAAACTCACGGTCACACTTAGTAACAGAAATTTTGGGCTCTATTGTGGTCTTACGTCAAGACTACAGAATAACAGTATAACAGAGTTGGAAGGGATATTGGAGGTCTTCTAGTCCAACCCTCTGCTCAGGCAGGAAGCCCTCTATCATTTCAGACAAATGGTTGTCCAATCTCTTCTTAAAATCCTCCAGTGATGGAGCACCCCCAATTTCTGGAGGCAAGCCGTTCCACTGATTAATTGTTCTGACTGTCAGGAAATTTCTCCTTAGACTACCTATACAGCCCGCATGCAAATTAAGCTGTCTTCAGTTCTCATTTAAGAGTTGAAGGGGACAAATCAAATAAACACAGCTGAAGTTCTCCTTGGCTGGGTTATTCCTCATCTGAGCTACCTTGAGATGGAGAAGTCCTATTTTCTATCTTAGAATCAGACAATTTCCCAACCTGTTTAGAGGAACAGAAGAGGAAAGCCAAGCTAATGTGTTCCAGGTTTTAAAAAGGCTTGATGCATCTTTCAAAATAAATTTTGGAGTCTAATACCATTTGCAGTTCCTCAGCATTTTCATCCACATTCCTGATTAGAGAGACATTATAATAGTTTACTCTGCATAAATTGCACAACCAATTCACGCGCTGTAAACTACGGAGCATGCCAAAAAATAAAATAAAATAAAATAGTAAATAAATCAGCCATTTTTTTAAAAAAGGAGGAAGGAAATACCCCAGCCACTTTTTACCCACCAATTTCCATGAAATAATAATAATAATGTTTTAATTGACTTGTTTTTATTTTTATCTACCTTTATTATTTTTATAAATAACTCAAGGCAGTGAACATACTAATACTCCTTCCTCCTCCTATTTTCCCACAACAACAATCCTGTGAGGTGGGTTGGGCTGAGTGAGGGTCACACCAGTCCAACATCACCCAGCTGGCTTTCATGCCAAAGGTAGGACTAGAACTCACGTTTCCTAGTTTCTAGCCTGGTGCCTTAACCACTAGACCCGTGATGGCGAACCTATGGCACGTGTGCCAGAGGTGGCACGCAGCGCCCTCTCTGATGGCATGCGAGTCGTCGCCCCAGCTCAGCTCCACCACGCATGCACGCGCACCTCCCGCCAGCCAGCTGATTTTCGGGTCTCTGCCGTGCATGCGCAGGGGGCGGGGTGCATGCAGGAGATGCGTGCGCATGCGTGGGGGTGGGGGTCGTGGGTGCATACGTGGGGTCACGTGCATGCGTGGGGGGTGGGGGGAGCACGGGGGTCACGTGCGCATGCGCAGGGGAGTGGGAGGTGCGGGGGGTCACACGCAAGCCTTTTAAATAACTGCTACTCCGTGATAAATTCAGGTGAAATCAATTTCAATTTCCTTGGAAGTGATTTCATAATTTCGCAAGAACTGTCTCAAAGATTTTATCCTCTTGTATTTCAAATATTTGGAGAGCAGCAGTTGCCAACCTGTGCATAAACAAGAATGAAGACAATATTTCATGCCAGCTAACTATAAAATAAAGTAAGTAAGCATCTGTATTACAAAGTACCATCTGATTAAAATGCAATCTGATTTCATTGGAACTTCTCTCCTGGTACAGTTGGCCTGAAAGAAAATCCTATTTTCTCAAATCTTTTCCGTTTGTGATTGCTATTTATCTGGCACCTCTCCTGTTTACACCACGGATCAGAATCCTGCCCATTTGACGCCCATGTGAGAATGTGATGTTGGAAAAATAGAGGAAACAGCAGTGGTGCAGATTGGCAAAAGCAGCTGTGGTTACATTTCCCAGGAATCTGAGGGGATAATTTCTCTGGCCTCTGTTTTTGACAGATTGGGTTGGCCTTTATTTTTGTTTTTATGATTTAGAGTTTCTGAGATGTCTTTCTATCATGTACTGTAAACTAGTCAAGTCATCAAGGGGTTGCAAAGGAAAGGAAGCACATGGACTTGGTTGCTCATGAAGTTGGAAGAGAACTTTTCCGTTCTCTGGATGACTCTCCTGGCAAATCCATTTCGGAATAATTTATCCTTCCACGTACTATTCAAAGGCTTGGTCAATAGCTAACTCATGCATTTAATTTCTGGGAGGAATCATGATCCAACAGAAATCCTGCAAAATTTATTGGGGCAGCCTAGATTCAATCCATTTTTCTCCAAATCCTGCAAACACCATCAGTGGAAATGTTGGTCACATGTGTAGCCGGCCCTATTATACACATGGGGGGGGGATGTCAATAGATTTTTGTATTTTATAAAGCAGAAACCCTATTTTGGCTGCTTTTTCAGAGTTTTATAGTGGGAGGGAGGCTTTCGGGATTCTTAATGCTTAATAAGAAAGGCCCAGCTCTTCTTTAAGGTGTGAAATGTGTGTGTCTTCAAGACTGACTGGGGAAGACTGGCTGAACTATTGTATAACAGTAGGCCTCATTCAGATAGCGCTAAACTACAGCTCCCAGCAGCCCTCACGACTGGCCAATGCTCTTTCAGATTCCTCTTTCAGCCAAGGTGCACTGATTGGTTTTGAGTTATGAGATTTATGTATATCTCCCTTTGTTTTATCCTTACAGCAACTTTGTGGGGTAGGCTAGGCTGTTTTTTGATAACTAAGGATGGATGTAATTCTAATCCAACAACCTAACCATTCCATCATACATCAAACCATCAGTTTTGTTTGATCTTTGGCTTGTCTTTGCCCTCAGATTATGCATTTTAAGGCTCTGTCTCATGGTTTCTCAACCTTGGTAATGTAGACTTCAACTCCCAGAAGTCCCCAGCCATCTCCCAGTATTCCCCAGCCAGCTTATGTGTGACTTCAACTCCTAGAATTTCCCAGCCATCTCCCAAAATTCCTCTGCCACCATATGCCTTACTTCAACTCCTAGAATTTCCCAGCCATCTTCCAGAATTTCTCAGCCATCTCCCAAAATTCCTCTGCCACCATATGCCTTACTTCAACTCCTAGAATTTCCCAGCCATCTTCCAGAATTCCCCAGCTAGCATGTATGAGACTTCAACTCCCAGAATTCCTGAGCCATATCACAGAATTCCCCAGCTAGCAAATGCCGGCTGGGGAATTCTGGGAGTTGAAGTCCACACTTTTTCAAATTGCCATGGTTGAGAAACCCTACTCTATGGCATGGTTTGTACAAAGTATTCTCTAACATCTAAAGAGAGGAAAAACTCTACATTAGATTGAGGATGTTCAAGAATTACCTATGTGGCCAGTTATTTTTAACAAGCATGAGAGTAGAAAGGATTGAGTTTTCATCTGCCAAATGTAAATGCTACCTTTGTTTCAAGGAGCAAATGGTGGTGCCCATCAAATTCCTTCCCCCACTTATTCTGCACAACAACTTTGTTATATGGGATGTCTTGAAAAGAAGGATCTGGGCCAAAGCTTCCACAAATGTCTAGAGCAGGGATCTCCAAACGTGGCAACTTTAAGACTTGTGGACTTTAACTCCCAGAATTTCCCTGAGGAATTCTGGGAGTTGAAATCCACAAGTCTTAAAGTTGCTGAATTTGGAGACCTCTGTTCTAGAGCCAATAGTCTCCTTGGTTTTACACTAAGACCTAACTACTATGTCCCAGATATAATTCAGCACCCATTTCCACCATGGTCAGGCAGAAATAAAGCACCTCACAAGGACCCACTGCATCCCCACCAGCTCTTACACCCCACTCCAGCCAAGATACCCAATACACCGATCTCAGCGATGTCAATCATTCACTTGCAAAACAAATTGCCTCAAATCTTCACAAGAACACCAGTATCTCATACATATAGAAGGCAAAAAGCATGGGATCCACATGTCAAAAAAGGCAAGACGGCGGTCACCACCATAAGAGCCATGGTGGCGCAGTGGTTAGAATGCAGTACTGCAGACTACTTCTGCTGACTGCCATCAGTTCAGCAGTTCGATTCTCAACGGCTCAAGGTTGACTCAGCCTTCCATCCTTCTGAGGTCAATAAAATGAGGACCCCGATTGTTGGGGGCAATATGCTGACTCTGTAAACCACTTAGAGAGGGCTGTGAAGCTCTGTGTATAAGTCTAAGTATTGCTATTTGATCACATGGTTGGGACCGCCATCTTTCCCTCCTCTTCCTTGTGACGATTTATTAAATTTATTATGGTTGCCGAGTCCAGTAAGATTCTCACTTTTTGGATCCCTTCCCATAAGATGATTTTGAGGAGAAGGGGAAGCCAAGGAAACTACTTTACGGAATATGGCAATATGGGTGGTCCTTGTCTTACACCCACTTCTTTAATGACTGTTCAAAGTTACAATGGTATTGAAAAAAGGTGACTTATGACCAGTTTTCACACTTACGAGCATTGCAGCATCCTCGCAATCATGTGATCAAAATTTGGGTGCTTGGCAACAGGCATGTATTTTTGACGGTTGCAGCATCCCGGAGTCATGTGATCACCATTTCCCAGCTGGCTTCCGACAAACAAAGTCATTGGGGGAAGCCAGATTTGCTTAATGACCGCATAATTCACTTAACAACTGCAATGATTCGCTTAACAACGGTGTCAAGACAGATCGTAAAATAATGCATTTAACAACTGCCTTGCTCCATTGTGGTCGTAAATCGAGGACTATCTGTATATGGGTGCAATTCCTCTGGTGCAAGGGATAATAATGTATGCATTTTTTTATATAGCCCTCTTCAGCTTAGAAGAATGATTTTGTTTTGTTTTTAAAGGAAGGAAGTGAGAAAAGTTCTTTATTCAGATGATAGAAAAACCCTCAAATTTTATTTATTTATTTTGGCAAAAGCAGCTATTCCTTTTCTGGCTGATTCCTCCCCTCTTTTGGAACCAGTAAATATCAGAAAAGAAAAAGGAAGAGATTTTCACTTTCCATTCAAACTGCTGTCATCACTTCTTTTTTTATTCATTTATGCTGATGCACAATTGACCAGAAGAAGAAATGGGTGTGCCAGATCTAAAGTTTGAGTTTTTGTTTATAAGAGATTTTGAAATACAAGACCTCATCTGAATGTTGGCAAACAAGGATATATTTTTTTCCAAAATTCCTAGCAATTTTTCATCCTGATTAATGAATCTTGTCATATCAATTGCCTTTGCTCATTAGTGAACAGTGATTTGGTTTTAATTATTCTTTCAAAGTGTATATGATTGATTATATTGATATAAAAATCATCTCTGTGTTTAATACCTAACATCTAACAAAATGAAATTCAATGTAGAGAAAAGTAAGGTTTTACACTTAGGCAAGAAAAACCAAATGCACAGGTATAGAATAGGTGGTACTTGACTCAATAGTAGTAACAAGTGAGAGGGATTTTGGAGTCCTAGTAGATAATCATTTGCTCAGTTTACGTATAAGCAGTACAATGAAATGAGCCATGTGCAGATCTGTACTTTGGGGAACCAAAACAACCTCTCCATAAACGCATGGCATAACATAGGAGAACAAACCCATCTAGATTCAGCAGTCCATCTGCATTTAAAAGACAAAGGCCACCCTTTTTTAAAGACAGCAAAGTCCACATTTTGGACAGAGAGGACCGCTGGTTGAAAGAGGGGTCAAAGAGGCCATCTATGTCAAAATTGAACAGCCCTCTCTCAACAAAGGGGGAGGGATATGACGCCATCTACCTCCAGTCTACAACACAGTCCTTTCAACAGTTCCAAGAAGGCTCCACACCCATTTGCACCACTCAGGTGACCCTGAGGACACAGACAAACCTCCAGGTGGCTTCAATGACTCTCTCTAAAAGGATGCAAATGACCAGCTGTCTGCAAGGAGATAAATCCTTCCGTTCCCCACCATCCAGTCAGAGCTGAAGAAGCTTCTCGGATGAGAAGTGAAACATTTTCAAACAAAAACCAGAAAGCCCAGTTGCCTCTTGAAAAAAAAGCACCTTTGGGACGTCCAACACTGGAGGTTTTAAAGAGACTGGGCAACTGTTTGTTTGAAATGGTATAGTTTCCTGCTTGAGCAGGAGGTTGGACTAGAAGACCTCCAAGGTCCCTTCCAACTCTGTTATTCTGTTATACCATTAAATAAAGCTCAATAGTATATTTTAATATTTTAAAATATTAATATTGGTTTAATACTATTTTTAAATTTCTTATCAGTTTTATGCAGCTTGCAAATCTCTTTTCTATTTTCTCTTCACTCCTTTATTTCTTTTTTGTGCCTATGTGTTTTGGTTCTGCTTTCTAATTTCCATTAAAGAAATAAGTATTTTTTTAAAGGAGAAAAGGACAGGATATTCTTATGGGTACTGTCTATTTAGAATAATTCCCAAAATTTGATCCCTCACCAAAAAATACCGAAAAGATAGGATGTGATAATGAATTAGAATACTCAAAATCAAGGCCAAAAAAAGGGGAAAAAAGACAGAATACTGAAAATATTCTAAAATATTAGGATATTGCTTATAGCATCATCTGAAATGATAATTATTTGTCCTTTGATCAGAAACATTTCCATTATTTAGCCACTGCTTCCCAGCACTAAAAAGTGAGCAGATATGGGTAAACCTCGACTTACGACCAGAACTGGAACCAAGTGTTTGTTAAGTGAGTCACACCTGATTTTATGACCTTTTTGCAGACGTTAAGTAAATCATGCAGCTGTTAGGCAAATTCAGCTTTCCCCATTGACACTGCTTGTTGGAAGCTGGCTAGGAAGGTCACAAATGATGATCACATGACCCCAGGATGTTGCAAACATTGGAAATGCATGCTGGTTGTTGAGTCCCCAAATTCTGATTACGGGATCGTGAGATTCTGTGACAGTCTTAAGCAGGGATGGGTTCCAACTTACCTCGCTGCCACTTCGCTCCCTCCCGTGCCGCGTGGGCGTGCCGCGTGGCGCGCCGCATGGGCGCGCATGCACATGCGCAGTAGCAAAAATTCCCCCCCAAAAAAACAAAGCTGAAAAAAAGATGGCGACCGCATGCACAGTGACGGAAGTCGGCTTCTGCACATGCTCAGAAATAAAAAAAAATTCAAAAAAAATTCAAAAAAAATTCAAAAAAAAAAGATGGGGGCCCCCACGGACCGCCACCGACCATTCCGGTTCAGTGACATCATTATGACATTACCAGCGGGTCGCTACCAGTTCGGGCGAACTGGTCTGAACCGGGAGGAACCCACCCCTGGTCTTAAGTACAAGGACCAATTATACCGGTAGGTCACTTTTTTCAGTGCCGTTGTAACTTCAAACAGTCACTAAACAAATGGTTTTAAATCAAGGATCATCTGTAATCACAATGAAAAGGGGATACATATTTATTTATTTTGGAGTAACCATGGTTTCAAACTCCCAAAGCATGTGAAATGGCTAAGATACTTTCAATTTTTGAAAAAGGAATGCAAAGCTCTCAGTTGGGCTTAAAAACCATCCTAACCCTTTTGTTTTTGTTAGGGGCAGAAAAAAAAAGAAGTGTACTGACTGGGGATGATGGAAACTGAAGTCTAGCATTCTTCAAAGGTACGGGAAAGCAGGGGTGAAATCCAGCAGGTTCTGACAGGTTATGGAGAACCGGTAGCGGAAATTTTGAATAGTTTGGAGAATACCACTGCAAATACCTCCTTTGGCTGGCCCCAGGAGTGGGGAGGGAATGGAGATTTTGCAGTATCCTTCCCCTGCCACGCCCACCAAGCCACGCCCACCAAGCCACACTATGCCCACCAAGCCACGCCCACAGAACCGGTAGTAAAAAAATTGGATTTCACCACTGCAGGAAAGGTATACCCAGCTGATAACAGAACCCATGTTTCCCAACATAATTCAAACAGAGAGGTGAGAAAGGGAAAATGAAACTTCTGGGCATTGACAGGCATTTAACAATGAACCTTACAGGAAAAGGTAGGTTTGCATTTTGCATCTTGCATTTTTCTGCATGCTACACTGCAAAACAATGGGGCATTATGTCAACAAGGAGAGGGCAGCAATACAACTCGATTAATTGAGTAACCTGTGGTTACACCATCATTGTTCCATGTGAGTTAATGATCACCAAATCCCATTCACAGATTTCTGGTGTGATGATTCCCCTGGACGCTTCCCCAGATACCTCTCCAGATGTTAGCTTGGAGGAGGATGAACCACTTCCAGACACATCTGGAGGGGAGTTGGTCAATGGCTCTGAGCAGCTGTCTGAGAGGGATTTAGCTGAAGCACAGCTGCAGCAGGACAGCCCTGAGGCTTTAGGTGGGGGAAATTGTGGGCGCTTCATCACTGGAAGTTTTTAAGAAGAGACTGGACCACCACTTGTCTGAAATGGTATGGGGAGGGTCTCCTGCTTGAGCAGGGGGCTGGACTAGAAGACCTCCAAGGTCCCTTCCAGCTCTATTCTATTCTAAAGCACGCAGCTGTAGCCGGTCAGTGATGAGGAAGAGGAATTGCCTTCTGCACCTGATCCCAGAACAGGTAGGGCAGAGCAAAGGCAGGATCAGCTAAGGCAGTGGTTCTCAACCTTTTTAATGCCGCGACCCCCCGCGACCCCCGCCCCGCCGCCAATGCTCCTGGTTCGCTCGTACCTGTCGGTCACCGTAGAGCCGGTCACCAAGGTAGCGCGAGGCGCCGCCCACCCACCCGGATGCCACTATTTGAGTTCTTTTACCCTCTGCGCATGCGCAAAGCATTCTGCGCATGCGCAGAGGGTAAAAGAACTCAAATGGCAGCGTCCGGGCGGGTGGGCGAAGTCTCCCGCTTCCGTGGCTACCGGCTGTCCGGCGACCCGCAGGCACGGCCGAACTGGGAGCATTTCCAAGATGGCGGGCTAGCGCACGCGGCGACCCCTGTGAAAAGGTCGTTCGACCCCCAAAGGGGTCGCGACCCACAGGCTGAGAACCGCTGAGCTAAGGTCAGCCTGATTACTCACGAAGAGGCAGCCTTGCCCACCTTGATGGGCTTCACCAGAAGCTGGCTATTTAGCACAGCAGACAAATAGAGGTGAAGCTGGGAACAATGTGTCCGTTTCCTAGCTGTGTGTTTTCTGGTCATGATTCCTGCCTTGCTTTGGATTTACACCGTGCTTTGACTTCGATCGTGCCTCTTGAACCCCCTTGTGGATTTAATTTTGCCTAGTGGACTCATTGGCCATTGCTGTGTGGACTAGCATTGGTCTGCTTTTGGCTCAGTTCTGGGGTTTTGGTGAAGGGAATTGCTGGGGAATATTAATACACCCACTAAACCACTGGTGTGTGTGTGTGTGTGTGTGTGAGCAGGACAGCACATCTGAGCACAATCCAGAAACGTTACTTTTCATGCACTGAAAGAAATGAGACTGGCAAGTTGTGTTAGATTACTGGGCATGGCTGGTCTAGTGAAGAGAAGGACCAGGGGAGACATGATAGCAGTGTTCCAATATTTGAGGGGCTGCCCCAGAGAGGAGGGTGTCAAGCTATTCTCCAAAGCGCCTGAAGGCCAGACAAAGAAAAATGATGGAAACTGAACAAGGAGAGATTCAACCTGGAAATAAGGAGAAATTTTCTGACAGTGAGAACAATCAACCAATGGAACAGAAGTTGCCTTCGGAAGTTCTGGTAGCTTCATCACTGGAGGCTTTCAAGAAGAGACTGGACTGCCATTTGTCAGAAATGGTGTAGGGTCTCCTGCTTGGGCGAGGGGTTGGACCAATGACCTACAAGGTCCCTTCCAACTCTGTTAATCTGATTACCACTTCCATCTTCTTGTGAAAGGATAATGATCACAGCAAATTAAAGTACCTTCCAAGGTGCTGCTAGAGTTTTGGCAAATGATCTAAGCGACTTTAACTCGATTTCTGGTGGAGCCTTGCTCTATATTCTAGATGGCTTTGCATCCATACCCAAATGCATAAGGAGGCGAAACAGATTCCAGTTTTTGTGATACCTGAGTTGGATGAATAAGCAAGCCTGTCTGGCCAATTTGATCATTTGATGTAGAGACAGATCTGTAAATCACAGAAACCAAAACTCTTTGACCTACATTCTTTTTTACCTAGATTTACAGAGATCAGTCATTAATTATCATTATAACTCCTCCTTTTTCAACATTCCAAAGAGCTGAAAAACATGCCAAGGCCTACATCACACTGAGGACTTGAGCAGAGTAAATTCACCTTGGCCCATCCTGCTTAGACTTCTGAAAACTAAATTCAAATTACCCTGCTGCACACTAAGATGTAGACTCAATCAAATACAGTAGACACCAGTGGTGGGTTGCTGCCGGTTCGGATCGGCTCGGGAGAACCGTTAGCGGAAATTTGGCGTGGTTCCCTGAACCGGTAGTGATCTCTGGCTGGCCACGCCCCCGAACCGGTCCCTGGTCGTGTCTCTCAGCCATTGCGTGCAGGGAAAGACCTTGCAAAGTAAAGAAAAACTTCTTGCGAGGGCGAGAAGTTGTTAATTGCCTCGCATTCACGAGAAGTTTTTTACTTTGCAAGGTTTTTCCCTGCACACAACGGCTGAGAGACGATCCGGAGCTGCCAGTCTCCGGGAAGATGCACATCTCGTGGCCCTCCCGCCCCCGCTGCCACCCCCAAAATACATTGCATGCAGGGCGAGAAGTTGTTAATTGCCTTGCACTCACAAGAAGTTTTTTACTTTGCAAGGTTTTTCTCTGCACGCAATGGATGAGAGATGACCCGGAGCTGCCAGTCTCCGGTAAGATGCGCGTCTCACGGCCCTCCTGCCCCATCTTCCACCCCCAAATTGTACCCCACTGCGAGACACGCATCTCTCCCACCCCACCCCACCCCACCCCACTTCCTTTTTACCTTTCTTTAATGGGCCCCGCTTCCCTCCCCAAACCTCGGGAGGCAACCGCTCCCGTCCTCGCGGCCTGTGGAGGAAGAAGCCTCCGCACCGCAAAGCCCTCACGGCAGCAGGAGGGGGGAAAAAAAGGCTCGGCCTCTGAAGCCTCTCGAGGGAGACGTCCTTGTGTGTGTGTGTGTGGCGGCACTGTGAGGACAGCCAGGTGAAGGGAGCCCGGGAAACCATGCCGGCTGCGAAGCGATCGGCCGCTTTCCTTCCGCTGCCGCCTCTGCCTCTTCCTTCTCTCTGCTAACAAGTCGGAGAGGAAAAGGCAGTTGCTTAGCCGGGCGTTTCTCCACGTTTCCATCCCAAGTCAGCCGCAGCCGTCACCTCCCATCTGCTGTTGGGAAGGCGATGCTTATGGCACGATGCTCCGCGATGCGCAGAGGCAGGAGGCGGCAGTTTCGTTTGCTGCCTGCGAGCTGTGGGTGGCGAGCAGCAGAGCGAGTAAGCCAGTGATCTGCCGGCTGCCTCTAATCTGCAGTTTACTCGTGAGTACCATGCTCACGAGTAAACATGCTCACGAGTAAACTGCAGATTAGAGGCAGGAGGAAGCGAACTGGCGGCGAGGTCTTTACTTTGCAAGGTTTTGCCCTGCACGCAACGGCTGAGAGATGCAACAGAGCTGCCAGTCTCCGCGTGTCTCGCAGTGGGGCGCAATTTGGGGGTGGCAGATGGGGCAGGAGATGGGGTGGGGCGGGGCCGCTAAAGGAGGAGAAATTTTCCTACCTTTTCCTGTGGGCGTGGCTTGGTGGGGGGTCATGTGAGTGGGCGTGGGCGTGAGTGACATCAAGTTGGCCACACCCACTCAGTCACATGAACCATCAAACCACACCCACAAAATAAGCCACGCCCACAGAACCGGTAGTAAAAAAAATTAGAACCAACCCCTGGTAGACACCCACTAATATTTAACAGAAGCAGCAAAAAAAGCCGGAGGCACATTTATCATAGAAATCAAGATTTATAAATCATGAGGGTAAAAAAAAAAAAGCAGATGAGATTAAATACATAGAAGGAAGGGATTTTTAGTTATCCCTTTCTTCTAATCCTACAATCTGATCTGGCTTCAAATATTTTAACAACTTTTCACAAACTGCAAAAACAAGAGCAACTTGTTTGAAAAGAAGTGTTTTTTTAAAAAAAATTTAAGCAGAATCTTGAATGCTTGAAGTTCTGGTTCATGAAAATAATAATAATAATAATAATAATATGCCTGTTTAGTGCCCATTCTAAATTAATTATCAGCTATCCCCAGATCCAAGTTTAATGGATAGAGACCTGCCAACAACTCCGTAGGATAAGTATTTGGATGGAAAATAATTGGCTCAATTCAGGAAGAAACAACCTTATTTTGATTTACGCTTTTTCATCTTTTAGCTTTTACTTGAATACTGACCACGGATGTTTGTTTTCTCCCTTTCAGGAGTAGTTTATTTGATTTGGCTTTTTTTAAAAATCACAAGTCTTCTCAAGATGTGTTTAGAATGGTGGGAGTGTTAAATATTGGATATCAAGATATTTGGAGCATGCCACATACAGTAGCAGCAGCTCCCAAAATGAATAAGCATTTACCGGCAGTTTCAGCTTCCATTGAGTTCTGAGAAATGTCAACCCAGGAAACCCGAGAAAGAAAGAAGTCTCTTTTAGCAGCAGTCACAAAATAAACAAGCACAGAGAAAGATCAAATACTATCCACCATTTCGAAAATAAGAAACTCACGAAAGAAGAGAACGGAATTAGAAACTAAACTGGAAATCTTTTCTAAAAATCACCATGGTGCAGGAGAGGATAACAAAAAGTGTGTGTTTGTGTATGTATGAAAGATTAGTCAGCTTGATACAAAAAAGATGTTGAGGCTCTAGAAAGAGTGCAGAGAAGACCAACAAAGATGATTACGGGACTGGAGGCTAATAAAACGTATGAAGAATGGTTGCAGGAACTGCGTATGTCTAGTCTAACGAAGAAGGACTAGGGGTGATTTTAATGAATAAAATTAATAAAAAGGAAATATTGGCATCTTCCAAAATTTGAGGGACTGTCACAGAGATGAAAGAGTCAATTTATTCTCCAAAACACCTAAGGGCAAGACAAGAAGTCTTGGAAACTTATCAAAGAGAGATCCAACCTAGAACTGAGGAGAAATTTCCTGACACTGAGAACTATTTTATTTTACTTTATTTTTTGGCATGCTCCGTAGTTCACAGCGCATAAATTGGTTGTGCAATTTTGCAGAGTAAACCTTTGTAATATGTCTCTAACAAGGAATGTGGAAGAAAATGCTGAGGAACTGCAAATGGTATTAGACTCCAACATTTATTTTGAAAGATGCATCAAGCCTTTTTGAAACCTGGACCGCATTAGCTTGGCTTTCCTCTTCTGTTCCTCTAAAAAGGTTGGGAAATTGTCTGATTCTAAGATAGAAAATAGGACTTCTCCATCTCAAGGTAGCTCAGATGAGGAATAACCCAGCCAAGGAGAACTTCAGCTGTGTTTATTTGATTTGTCCCCTTCAACTCTTAAATGAGAACTGAAGACAGCTTAATTTGCATGCGGGCTGTATAGGTAGTCTAAGGAGAAATTTCCTGACAGTCAGAACAATTAATCAGTGGAACGGCTTGCCTCCAGAAATTGGGGGTGCTCCATCACTGGAGGATTTTAAGAAGAGATTGGACAACCATTTGTCTGAAATGGTATAGGATCTCCTGCTTGAGTATGGGGCTGGACTAGAAGACCTCCAATATCCGTTCCAACTCTGTTATACTGTTACCCTTACTGATGTGTTCAGGTGAACAGAACTCTTGCTATTCAGATACTCACCAGCTGGATAGCTGAACTTTAAAACGCAGCTCCTGAACAAAAGGATTTTAACCTTTGGTAATCTGTTTTGGCAAGCACAGCAAGAGGAAAACTGGGAAAGGACATTGTTCACAACACTTATCTTCCTTGGCCCTTTTGTCAATGTTCTCTCACAGGCTTGTAAAAGCCAGGCCATTGCAAATCCACTTGTCTGACAACTTCGGCAGAAGGTTTAGAATTATGATGTCATCCAAGGTTTAGAATTATGACATCATCCCATTCTAAACTACTTTAACTTTAGCAGGTAGGAGCATCTGGGGAACTTCTGGTTGGGAATTTAAGCAGAGTCAGGTGAGGTTAGCTGTTGGATGGGAGGCCAGTGGATCCCTTTACGACAGGGGTGTCAAACTCAAGGCCTGGGGGCCGGATTCAGCCTGCGGGGTGCTTAGATCTGGCCTGCCGGGCCGCCCTGGAAACAGAGAAGGACTGGCCCGCGTTGCCTCTGCCAGCGAAAACGGAGTATGCAGCTCTCCCGAGCTCTGTTTTCGCTGGCAGAGGGTTGCAGAATGCGGAGTCCGTTTTCTCTGGCAGAGCGATCAGGCCACCACAAGCGCCCCTGACATGAGCGATGTCGAGCTGGCCACGCCCCTGGCCACGCCCACTCCACCCCCCCCCCGAGGTCAAACACAACTCTTATGCGGCCCTCAATGAAATTGAGTTTGACACTCCTGCTTTACGAGGTCTAAAATGAGTCCACAAACACAAATGGCAATGGCAAATTTCTTCTATATTGTTGCCCAAGAAAACTTTTTAAATGACTTTGAGACATGGGGCTGAAAAAACCTATACAGATAGTTCTTGACTTACGACCACAATAGGACCAACATTTCTGTTGGTTGATGGGCCAACCTACTCCCTTTCCCAATTATTCTGAAACCTGGCCGACACTCTTCCCCCCTAAGGTCCGGAAGCTTACCGTAGTTCTTTCTAACCAAGATTACGAGGCTGCAAAATTTCACACAATATCTCATTTATATGCAGTGAAACACAACTGGCATCACTGAATCCTTGTAATCCTGGAAGCATATGCTTTCACTGGTTCATTTTGCTGATTTTGATAATGAAACTATATATTAGCTCATCAAGCAACACATTAGGAAATCCATGCCAATAATTTATAAACTCAATCCATTCGAAGCTACAGATCTTCCTTCGAGATTCCCAGCTTTGCAAAACATAAGGATGCCAACAGTCCTTTTTTGCTAAACATTGGTGGATGGAATTAGCTGACCTTAAAGATGAAGAACATCATATCATACCTCACCTCACCTCACATCAATCTTGGTATCTGGGGATGTCTGAGAGAACAAATGATATCACACTGATTATACGCAGTTCTGGCTCAGAAACAAACATTTTCAATATTTCCAAGAACAGAAGGGTTCATAAACCCTGATCATTTCTGCTTCCAAGTTTGATCCCTCCCTTTTAAAAACATTTCTCTTGAGGATTGCAGACTTGAATACTCCCCTTTCAACATTTTTAAAGCCCCAAGAAAGTGGATTTGTGTACTGTCAACAAATGAGGCACAAATGATTAAATGTACATCTTGCCTCTGCCCTAAGAAACGAGCTGACTAAATAAAATGACTAAACTCTGATTTGAAATATTTCAGCAGGCAGCAGGATCAGAGTGGCCATATCTGGCTGAGAAGCTAAGCAGAGTTGAGCAAGATGAGAAAATAATGGGATTATAAAGGATTATAATTGAGGAGTCCAAAGAAATCCGAAGAGAGAAAACAATCCGTACTGTTGCCAAAATAATGAGATGGACATTTTGTGAAGATAGTGAAGATCAATTTGAAGATTTTTTTTTAAAAAAAAATTATCAAAACAAAGGCAACAGAAATAAGAACTATAATTTTACTCAAATTGTAAGAATTTTAGGATATGGGGACATTCAGTGAGAAGAATGCTCTATTTTGCCTTCCAAACGTATGTACCAAGTTATTGTAGACTACAGATAATCCTTGATTTACAACCATTCATTTAGTGACTGCTCAAAGGTACAACGACACCAGGGGTGGGTTCCGGATCTTCTTACTGCCGGTTCGCTCAGGGACACACCGCACGGGTGTGCGCACATGCACAGTACAAAAAAACAGCTTCTGCATCACACGGGTGCGCGCGCATGCACAGTACAAAAAAACAACATGGCGGCGCCTATGGCGCCACCAAGAGAACCGGCTTGGGGGCGTGGCAGGCCTGAGTTGCTGCCGGTTCTAGCGACCCAGGCCGCCACGTTACTAACGGTTCTATAGAGCCGGTCCGAACCGGTAGGAACCCACCTCTGAACGACACTGAAAAAAATGACTGTTTAATCACACTTACGACCATCGCATAATCCCTAGGATTACAGGATCAAAATTCAGACACTAGGCAATTAGAATGTATTTATGACGGTTGCAGTATCTCCGGATCATGTAATCACCTTCTGCAATCTTCTGACAAGCAAAATCAATGGGAAATCCAGATTCACTCAACAATCGTGTTACCAATTTAGCAACGGAAATTTCAGGATCAATTGTGGTCATAAGTCAAGGACTGCTGAGGGGCACACAAGATGGACTTTTTAATGCTTGCGATATGGGTTGTGTAGTATTGTTGCACTGGTTAACTACCATGGGTTTATCTTCTTTAATTTAGCTCACATTTTGTGCATAACCTTGTAAGAAAGGAATGCTGACGTTTTCCCCCAGCAGTCAATTCACTATAACTTAAAAAGATAGGAAGTTTCTCAGGCTGAATAATAAAATATGTTGGGCTTTTTTTCCCCAACTGTGTGTTAAGAAGCTTCAATTTAGCTGATATTGTATCTTTTCACCACAGATTCTGTGGGACTCATGATGTCTTTTCCTATGCTAACGTAACGTTTTACTTTTTTAATATACTTTTCATGCAATGCTCTTTTCAATTGTTATCATTAAATATTACTGGGTGCTTTAATTCTTTTGATGTAATTGGACAGATGACTTTTCCTTATCCAATCAAATCAGTCATTACATTTTTTTATTATGCAAATTATAAAAGGTGTGATTTCTCCCTTTTGTTCTCTCTCTTGTGAATTCAGTAAGAATCCTTTTTAGTTGAAGTATTTCAAATAAACCATAAATTAAATGATTTTCTCTCTCTCTCTCTCTCTCTCTCCCTCTCTCTCTCTCTCTCTCTCTCTCTCTCTCTCTCCCTCTCTCTCTCTCTCTCTCTCTCTCTCTCTCTCTCTCTCTCTCTCTCTCTCGTGAAATCAGTAAAATAGAGGATCGTAAATCAAAGGATCTTCCTTGTCTTGGTGTTATAATTGGGGTCTAGGCAACAGATTCAGTTCCTAAGAAACTAGTATCATCATCCCTTAAAATAATTCAAATACTAAAGGATGCTAACGTAAGTATATTTATGCCACAGGTAGTCCTTGACTTACAACCATTCATTTAGTGACTGATCAAAGTTACAATGGCACTGAAAAAACAGACTTTTACAGGCAGTCCTCAACTTACAACAGTTTGTTTAGTGACCGTTCAAAGTTACAATGGCACTGAAAAAAGTGACTTATGACCATTTTTCACACTTATGACTTTTGTAGCATTCCCCATGATCATGTGATCAAAATTCAGACGCTTGGCAACTGACTCATACTTAGGACCGTTGCTGTGTCCCAAAGTCATGTGATTCTCTTTTGCGACCTTCTGACAAAGTCAATGGGGAAGCCAGATTCACTTAACAACCTGGTTACTCACTTATCAACTGCAGCGTTTCACTTAACAAGCGTGGCAGGAAAGGTCATAAAATGTGGCAGAACTCACTTAACAATTGTCTCACTTAACAACAGAAAGTTTGGGCTCAATTGTTGTCGTAAGTCGAGGACTACCTGTAGTACAAAATGATTCATCCTCACTCTTCAAGTATCGATGTCACATAGAAGAAGATAAAGATCTGTTCCAGAACACAAAGCTAGAATGGATTGAAGCCATAGGTAGGCAAATTCCAACTAAACATTAGAAAAAAATTAAAAGTAGGTGAGCAGTGGATGGAGAGAAGCAATGGCCTCTTCACTGGATCTCCTCCAGCAGAAATTAGATAGTCATCAGATAGAGATGCAACCAATTTCATGCTGACTCAAGGAAGAGCGGTTAAGTCAAGAGGCAGAAAATGTTTCTAAAGAATCTTCTAATCAGGAGAACATTGAGAAATAAAGAAATGCGTCAGAATTTTCCCCCCATTCCTCCTCCATGTCTGATTCCACAGAAGCTAAGAGGAAAACACATTAAGAGCCAGTTTAGTCTAGTGTTAAGGCATCGGGCTAGAAAGCAGGAATTCAAGCCTCACCTTAACCACGAATGCTGGTTGGGTGACTTTGGGCCAATCACCAGGAGATGTTGAGTTCTGGTCCCACCTTAGCCATGAAAACCCTCTAAGTGACATTGGGCCAATTATTAGAAGTCCCTGAGTTCAAGTCCCACTTTAGGCCTGAAAGCCATCTGGGTGATGTTGGGCCAAACATATGGAGACCGTGAGTTCAAGTCCCACCTTAGGCCTGAAAGCTGGCTGGGTGACCTTGGGCCAGTTATTTTTCTCTCAGCCCAACTCAACTCATACGTTTGTTGTGAGGAAAATAGGAAGAGAAAGGTGTGTTGGATATGTTCACTGCTTGGAGTCATTAGTAAAACAATAAAGGCAGGATACAAATAAATAAATTAATAAATCTTATTCCTCAGGTGTCCCAGAGGAGGTAGAGGAGGGAAGGACATTAGCAGACATTTTAGCATTAGCAAAAACTATCAGTGGGTCTAGGTAATCCAGACAGGAAACAAAACTAAAGATGATTCTACTTTATTGTAAGGCTACATTAACAAAATCTTGCAAGCCTGAAGGTACAAACTTCCTGCCATCACTTTTAACTGCTTGATCGATTAGGGTAGGTCCTTCCTAAGTTTCTTTCTCTGACTGTTTAATGACCGAGGGCTCCTCTGATCATTTCCTTGGCAGTACAGGTAGTCCTCCACTTACAACAGTTCGTTTAGTGACCATTCAAAGTTACAACATCACTGAAAACAGAGACTTATGGTCATTTTCACACATACGGCCATTGCATCACCTCCATGGTCACATGATCAAAATTCAGACTGTTGGTAACTGTCTCACATTTATGACAGTTACAGCATCCTGGGGTCATGTGATCTGCTTTTGCGACAAGCAAAGTCCATGGGGAAGCCAGATTCACTTAACAACCGGGTTACTAACTTGTCAATTGCAGTGATTCACTGTGGCAAGAAAGGCCGTAAAATAGGGCGAAACTCACTTAACAAATGTCTCACTTAACAACAGGAAATTTTGGGCTCAATTGTGGTCGTAAGTCGAGGACCACCTGTACCTATTTCCCTCATCTCCCCAAGGTCATTCACACGTTCCATTACAGAAGCACCAATAGAGGAAGAGAGTTTCTTAAGACAGTGCAAAGAAGTCAAGTTGAAGACACAACTGTAGGATCAAAGTTTTGGCTTGTCTTACGGGCATCTGCAGGATAAGCCACTCAGCATCACTTCGAACTGCAAGATGAGTGGCAAATAACAAACTGGAGAAGATAACAAAATACAAAGACAAAGTCACCCGGGTTCGAATCCCAGAAGGGTATGGCTAGCTTATGAGAGCTAAATAGCTTGAAATAGATCTATACTAGTCTCCCTTGATTTCTTTGTCGGTAAATCATAAATTCAACACAAAAATAGTTTGTCGTGAAAGCGACTGCCTGCGAAGGCTCCTGGATTGGGGCTGAAAGGTGAAAGAGGAAGCAGTATGCTCCGTCCCATATTTGGGTAGAGCAGGTTGCCCTGATAGAACCGTCTCACCGAACCCTCCCCCCCCAAAATACAAAGACCTGCAAACAGAAGTAGAACGACTGTGGCAAAAGAAAGCAAAGGTAGTACCAATATTCATAGGCACCTTGGGTGCAATTCCAAAACATCTGGAGCATCCCTTGAACACCATCGGCACTGACAAAATCCCCATCGGTCAATTGCAAAAGGCAGCTTTACTCGGAACAGCTTCCATCTTGCGACGATACCTCTAACGCCACCAAACACCCACATCTGGCTATCCCAGGTCCTTGGGAAGGACTCGATAGGTGGGAGTCCTTCCCAAATTCAGTCTGAACATCTGGCTGATACTATTATACGATGAACCATAACCACAACAATAACAATAACAGCAGCACAACAGAGGTTGTGCCCTTTGAGGCCGCTGTCTAAGGGAGGTAGAAGGCTCCAGAGAAGTTGTAAAAAGACGACTTGAAGGATGACATGGTTTGAGAATTTAGCTGGGCAAAATCAAGAGGAAACAACCTGAAACCAGATGGGCTTGTTACAATAACAAGGGACCCATCTCTTAGAACAATTAATCAGTGGAAGGACTTGCCTCCAGAAGTTGTGGGTGCTCCAACACTGATGATTTGAGGGGCTGCCACAAACAAGAGTGGGTCAACCTATTTTCCAAAGCACCAGAAAACAAGAGATGAAGCAATGGATGGAAACTGAACGAAGTGAGAAGCAACCTAGAACTAAGGAGAAATTTCCTGACAGTAAGAACAATCAACCAGTGGTACAACTTGCCTTCAAAAGTTGTGGATGCTCCATCAGTGGAGATTTTTAACAAGAGACTGAACAACCATCTGTCTGAAATAGTATAGGGTTTCCTGCTTGAGCAGAGGGTTGGACTAGAAGACCTCCAAGGTCCCTTCCAATTGTGTTTTTCTGTTATCTCCCTGCCCCTTATTCCAGACCCAAAGTAAGAGACTTAGAGCTCCTTGTGATATTTAGGCAGGAGAGAAAAAAAAACCCAGTAACATATTATAAAAATTCCTTTCTCACCCATGTGGATGATTTTTGTCTTCCTCGATTTTAAGTCTTCTACCAGAGTCTGGGAAATTAAGACTTCTGTGCAGGATCTTAACCCTTCCTAGCACTCTTCTGGACAGAGCGCTCTGATGTTGTTCCTGGGAATTGTTGGAGCCCCTTCCCCTGCTTGTTTATATTACAAATAGATTTGTGTATAAAATTCCCACAACGGTTTTCACGAAGGCTGAGCATGCTGCATTGTAATTGTCCGCACAATACTTAATCTACGTTTGTAACTGACTCACAGGGAACATCAAGACGTCAATCCATCATGAAATTTGGTCAATAAATTTATTTATCCAGCATTGGAGGACTGTGTTTCTAGAAGTAACAGTGCACAAATTCCATTTCCATTATCCAACCATCCATTTCCACATAATAACTATGTAGTTGAAAAGAATTGGGAGTTACATATAATTTTGTTCTTACTGTTGTGTGTTGCTTTCTTTCTTTCTATTGTTTCCTTTTTGTCTTTTTTCTGCACTACTTAATTATATAAAGGATGGATGGAGAAATAGATCTATGAAGTTCACTAGTATAACAGGAGAGAGAGAAAGAATTGAAAGACAAGACATTCACTCTAAGGCATTTTATAATTGCAGTTACTGTTTTCTTTCTTACAGCATTCCTAGTATCTTGTGAGACACTTACCAGGAATCTGCATTCTTACTGCCTGGATGGCTTCCAGTTCTGGTACCAGGAAAGACAAGCCCAAGACTTCAAACACTAGAAAAAGAAAACAATTAAGGTGAAGAATGTCTCAAGCCTTTCCTCCTTAAATGCACCCTATCATTCAGATTATTTTAATTACTTGTGTGTTGCTTGGAAGAGAGATATGTACGGGTTCACAAACAACACACCAGCAACTCAAGTTTGGTGACACCATCTGCCAGTTCCCATTTGACTCCGCAGTTAGCATCCACAGTAATTACAGAGAGCTGAAGAGCGCATGCAGGGTTAGCAGCTCGTTGGCCAGGTTTACAAATGTTGGTTTCGCTACAGATATATAACCCAGGGTGAGGTTCTGATCAGAGGTGGTATTCACTTACCTTCCCTACGGGTTCGCAAATGTGTGCGCACGTCCACGCATGAGCAAGGCCTTCCGCGCATGCACTTTGCTTGCATGCGCAGCTTGCGTGCATACGCGCGGCTACCAAATGAGCCTAAATAAGATGGCATAGCACCGGGGCGGTTGGGCAGGCACCCGCTACTACGGGTTCGCCCGAACTGGTACAAACCGGCAGAATACCACCTCTGGTTCTGATTCTTCCATGAGAGATGGAATCGAAGACAACAGCTTCTTGAGAAAAGGCAAGCGCTCTCTTCGTATGGGGTGGTGGTAGAAGAGAGAGATTTAGAAAGAAGCCAAGGGGTGAGATGGAAAGATTGGAGATGGGGGTGGCGGGGAGGATCAAGGGCAACAGGATCTGGCTAAGATGTCCATCGGGAGTCCTGAAAACAACCCCCTGCTTCAAAGCAGAAAGTCTTCTTGGCTTTGGGGTACAGCTGAAAGAAGAAAGGAAGGAAAAGGGGAGAGGAAGGGAGAGGGGGACGGAAATGGAGAGGAAGGGAGAGGGGAAGGGAGAGGGGAAAAGTGAGGGGAAGGTGGAAGAGGAGGGGAAGGGTAACAGAGAGGGGAGGGGAGAGGAGAAGAGAGGAGAAGGGAGGGAGGGGAAGGAGGGAAGAGGGAGGAGAGAGGAAGAGGAAGGGGGAGGGGGGGAGAGGAGGGGAGAGGAGAGGAGAGGAGAGGAGAGGAGAGGAGAGGAGAAGAAGAAAAAGGAAGGCGGGAAGGAGGAGAAGGAGAGAAGGGGGGACAGCGGAAGGGGAAGGCGGAAGAGGAGAGGAGGGGAGAGGAGGGGAGAGGAGGGGAGGGGAGGGGGAGGGAAGGGAAGGGAAAGGGGGGGGGACGCGGGGGG
>QLTV01000610.1:77793-106864 GCA_003457575.1 Thermophis baileyi | reverse complement strand
GTTTAAAATCTTTGCACATGGTAAAAAAATATAGCTAAATGGAATCGGGAAGTGATAATCCCTGGGTAATCTTGGCTATATCTAGCAAGGGTTCAGGGAAAACTCTGAAAATCAGAACAAGTCCACTTAGGAAAGGATTTGCTTCCAGAACTGTTCTCATATACATCTCAATAAACCTAGAATGTTTTATATAAGAATCCAATGGTTTAAAAAACTCAACTATAAAATTTCAAGGATTCATCAACTCTTAGCTATGTGTACCATTATGCCCTTCAAGAATATCGAACATTGAACGGTCTCAAAATCCTTCATGGGTTTTTCTTGGACCCTGCAATTCCTAACGTTTTATTAACTGACCTCAAAACGCTGAAGATCCTTAAACTGAAGGGAATCAATTTTGTTTAGCATACCCCTCAGTAAACAGGAGACTCAAACTTTTTGCCAAGTTTAAAAGCAGAACTGATGTGTGGGCAATTAAGATTAAAGGAGGGAGAGGTGTTTAACTGCTACCTGTTTTGGAGTTGGATCAAAAATGACTGAAACACCAATGTAAAAGAGAAGGAGAGAACCATTTCTGATTGACTGGAAGAAAAGGAAATTTCTCACTGATTAGGAACCTGAGGAGAGGCAAATGGAAAACTTCTAAAAGATTCCAGATGGGTCTTAAGGCGACTGAGAACTTTCCCACGGCAGCTCTGTGGGAAGAGATGCTAAACTACTGGTGAAAAATGGGGTGAGCAAACAAAATAAATAGGAATGCCAGGCTTCTGTTTCAATTCAGGGTCCCCCGACAGTTCTCTGTGCCACATAAGCAGGGAATCTTGTTCTCTTCAATTGGGAACTTGTAGTCATATGTAATCTCCTCATTGATGCCGATAGGCTGCTTGGAGTAGATAACGATCTTCTTCTGGGACTCTATCGTGATGACTTTGGCATAGCAGTTGGGCTAAAGAAAGGAAAGACAGACCTAAGTGAAGAGGCTCTTAAAGAAAGCAGCAGGCCACCTTTCAAACTCCATTCTGCGGCTGCCATTGTATTAGAAAGGAAAGGGAACCCAAAGGCCACTTGGGACCGAAACAAAAAGATGCTGGGAACAAGGGAAGTGGCAAAGGAAATGTACATTCCTGATTGATCAGCATTCTGCGAATGAGTTCACGAGGGCTCTTCCCCTTTCCCTTACGCCACTGTCCCAAGACATTTCTTGATGGTGCAGATAGACACCTAGAGTCCTGATCCTGGCAAGACCTTAAATGCTATTAGGCAGAGAGCAGAATAGGCTGCCCTATTCTAAGGAGTGCCAATATATTAAATGCTAAGTGTGTTGAAGGAATCTTTTCTCTCTCATGCAGCCATGTGCCCATCCAAGATGTTCTCTGTAAAAGGCTAAACTTAGCACAGAACGGACAGCAGCAAGAATCACAACAAGGGACCATCCCCATATAACTCACCGTGCAGCAATGATTGATGAAACGAGCAAGATTGCCACACTTGGTAGCATCGATGATTGTGTCATGGTCCACACGGAAAAGATAGCTGCTCCCGATACCTTGCTGGGCATACCGCTTCTCACGCATATCAGCCACCATCTTTGAAAAGGAATGAGAATAGCAGAGACTCAGACTAGAAGTGAAACCTCCTCACTTGGGGGAAGGGAAGGGGGGCAGTCATGAGACTGTGCAAACTGCAACTGCGCAGTCTTCCAACTAGCGCTTTCCATGCTTTTATTCAGGTGGATGCAAAATCAGCTGGCATTTATTCAATCCACCCCACAAACAAGCTCTCAGCGCTGAGAAACCATGGCTGTTCCATGCAGCCTTCACAGCGCCTTCTAGTGCCAATTAGCTGCATGTGCCTCTCCCACAGACCAACACTAAAAGCCTTATGTGATCAAACTCAGGTCAAGTTCCCCTCAATTTCACTATATTCTCCTGTTTCATCTACTCTAGCTGCTGCACATTTTCACCATTTATAAAAAAAAAACAATAGGTAATTTAATGACAAAGTAGAAGACAGGCAAGTGACGATGTCGGCTTCCAAATAGAAGCCAGATAGTTCTCTTGATATTATTATTTTATTATTTATTTGATAGATTTCTATGCCGCCCAACTCCCGAGGGACTCTGGGCGGCTTACAGCAATTATATTATATCACAATCAGAAGCATCAGAGAAAAAAAAGAATCTGTAACTATGGCATTAGCTGCCTTGGAAACCATTCAAACTTTATATTTTATATATTTTTAAAGGGCTCATATATAGAAAAAGACCGGGGACTTCCTTAACTTTATAGGGTTTAGCATCTCACTTGAAGAAAATAAAAGCTATGGATTGAGGCTGGAAGCACGATTTGGACTACTCCATGGATGGGGAACCCGAATCAGCCCACAAACTCATAAGCACCAACATTCAGCAGCAAATTGCTAAATGCTGACGATCTGATTTTTCATAGTAAAAACTGAATTGAGATGCCCTAAACTTTTAAATAAGCTAAGCACATCTAAAAGCAAGAAGCAGAAAAGAAACATTAACAAAAGTAGGAACTTGAAAAATATGAGGATTAAATCATGAAAAACTCTGCTCGGCATATCATTGCCAGTTCTCTACTACCCAACTGGACTGAAAAAGAAAAAGCCTCTGTTTGCAAAACTTTTAGAAACGGCTATCACCTGCTAATCAGAAAATATGATGAAGAATAACAAAAAGTACAATAGTGCTATTAAAACTAGAAAACAGCATAAATGAGTGACATTGGTAAAAACTAAAAGTATGATGATAGAATGTTGATATAGGACTAGCATATATTATTAAATCTAACCATATTAATCATCTAGTGTTCCATCTTCTAGGTTTTAGTACACTGTGTTATTTTAATTAGGTGATATTTATATAATAGATTCTCTTACATAGGGGCTTTAGAGAATTAAATGCAGATAAGAGAACACAAAATAAAAAGAATACGGATATTCCATCAATATTAATTGCAGATGTTCAGATGTTAATGTTCCAAGCATTATAACTGTCTTTTCTTCAAAATTAAATAAAATCAATGTATTAAAAAACAGCACACATTAAATTACAGTAATAGTTTTGGTCTTAAGGTAAATTACTTGTTATTAAAAATCTCCAATATGTTGTTGCATCCGACATCTGGCAGGACTGATGAAGGTATTAAAAAACAGAAGTAGTGTTATTTTACGGAGCTCGGCCTGCTTTTGCTTGCTTACCTGGCGGATGTTCTGCCCCACATATTCTATGACCATTTCATCAGCAGCGATTGGCTCCATTGCAAACAGGCCCCACTCGTGAATTCGACTCCGTCCGAACCGGAGTTTCTTTTTCCGGAACTGCAGGGAAATATAAGGAAGAAGGAAACCCCAGGAATGGAATGTAAGTTCTTTATTCTGCTGCCTGAGAGAAACTGTCTTGTGTACACAAAAAAACCCCAGCATGTAAACTGGATTTTATTATGCCAAAAGCACCAAAGGTGCTTTTTTTCAAGAGGCAACTAGACTTTCTGGTTGTTGTTTTTTGGAAGACGTTTCGCTTCTCATCCAAGAAGCTTCTTCAGCTCCATTTTCAGAGCTGAAGAAGCTTCTTGGATGAGAAGCGAAATGTCTTCAAAGAAAAACTAGGAAGTCCAGTTGCCTCTTGAAAGAAAGCACCTTTGGGACAACCACAACCTGTATGACTGAGAATATCCATAGGATTTTATAATGGTTTTATCGTTTTTTAAAAATATAGGATGATCTGTCCTCAAAATTCTGAAGGGAAGTTGCACCAGAAAAGGAAATGTGTCTTCAATTTTAGCCAATTATAAAATAAAATACCTAAAATAAATGAAAAGGGGAAAGGGAGTTATTTAATTTACAGTACTATCACTGTTCATCTGCTTAAATAAAAAAAGATGCTTTAATATATCCTAGGCCTCAATGGAAAACATAATCAGGCAATATCAATAAACCAAAGTTTACTGTCTCAGTTTTTTCCACCCACAATGCTCCCAACCCTAGCTGACATCTTCTCCTCCATTTTTTTTTTCCAATTTGCTTAATAAAATCGCTCTGGTACCTTCAGCTGGTTAAGTTTCAGAAGGTCACTATCGAGGATGGCAGAGGTGCCGATGGCACTCAGCAGACGCCTTTGTTCAGATCGTCGTTCTGACAAGATGCGGTTGGTGCCCTGGGAAGACACGACAAGCTTGTTAGAAATAATGAATGTAAAGGAAGCAGTCAGGAAAAAAAAAATCTCATTATTTGAATTATGGATGTATCCATCCTTGGCAAGATGACAATGCCTTAAGGTGGACAGTGTTTCTCTCTGACAATGTTTCTTTATCTTGGCAACTTTAAGTGGTGTGAACTTTAACTCCCAGAATTCCCCAGGGCATCTATCTGGGGAATTCTGGGAGCTGAAGTCCACATTGCTCAAACTTGTCAAGGTTGAGAAATACTGCTCTACGGCAGCAAAAATGATACCAGAATTTCTCACATGTACTATGTGTGTATGTAAATTTCGCACAACAAGATCCAAAAGAAACCTACAAACTAACAATCAATTTGCATATTATACTGCCAACAGTTAAAACTTTTCATATAGTCTCCTATGCTGATAGTGCCTTAGGAGCTACATGTAATACTTTTAAATTTTGCAATTTGAATATTATTTTCCATAACGCAGTAAGGCTTAACTCATATACATTGATAACCTATATGCCTATAAAATGATAACCTGTAAGCCAATAAATAAATAAATAAATCTAAATACTTAAAAATCTATAAATAAACCTAAATATCATAAATGAACCATAACTACTTCTAAATCATGGTATGGCTAACATATGCATGAACCATTACGTAAAATAACATTAATAAAGGTTGTTCCTTCTATAGTTACTAGGTTAATTAGTTGAAGCAATGATATGACATAAAATGAGAGCACGCTCAACATTTCCACATCACATAAACTGCACTTCTGCATTGTTTTCCCATTCTTCTGCTTTCTGCTATTGGATTTTCAGTTTTAAAAACAATTCCAATCTTTAATAATAAAGGAAAATGACTAATAATTTTAAGCAATGTCTTGTGAAACCTATGCTGAGAAACATTCCCTGGTTGCTGGTGGTGGATCTTCAGCATCTTAATCTTAACACCTCACTTGTCAATATGATTACAAAATGTAGCAGTAGAAAATTTCACAGATTTAAGAAAAACCCGGCTAAACCACGAAGCTGAAAATGATTGTGAGCGCTTCTCGCGCACAAGGTTTAAGAATGATCATGGTGCAGAATTTTTCACTGTGGTTTATAGCCAGTCCTAGTCTTTATAATGTGTGAAGGTCTACTTATGCTCATTGTATTTCGATGGTTTCATCAGTTATTCTGGAGTCAGTGCTGCATAGAACATGCTAAACAGATGAACACATCACAAGAACAGGGGCCAAACCTGGGTATCAGCGGTGTCCAACTGCTGCACTGTGACTGGGCACATGTCAAGGTATTTATCCTTCTCCTTCTTACTGATGTGGTAGTAGCCCTCACTACGGGCACAACCTGTTTGATGTTCCCGCAGGTCAGATGATTTCCTCTTCCGTTTGGGATTTGCAATGTTTGTGAGTGGAGGCAGGGGAGTCAAGGAGAAGTATCATGTAGAGCTGATGATGCTACTTAGTTAGGTAGTGAAATGTCTACAAACAAACAATCAACCTCAGAGAGCACCAAAAACTCCACAGTTCATCCCTACATATATTCTCATCTATTGGAAGACAAATATGAGCAGGAAGTATTGCCACAAATACTTCCTGCTCATACGACTTTCCTGCTTTAAAGGCCTTGGACCAAGGGAGGAGAAAACAGCCATTTTCCCCCCTCCAGAATTTGTATCTTTATATGTAAATAATCACAAAAAGAAAAGAGCCTCCCCATTGTGCATCTTACTGTTTTTAAATCTAATCAGGAAGCATTAAAGCTGAATATACAAAACTGAAAACTTGCAATCTTTGATTTTTATGACAGTTTTTTTTTAAATACAGGCAAGACCCCATTTAACAACCACAATTGGGACCACTTGGTTAAGTGAAGCGGTCAAAGTGAAACTGTGACTGTGCTTGTGATATTACTTCAGCTGATCCTTTGTTTTACAAACCCACAAAGATCTTAAATGCAAGGATTAGTCATAAAGTTACTTTATCATGACAGTCATAATGGAAAAGTCACTAATTCAGCCAGCTGCTAAATAAGGACTACGTGTATCTTCTGCAATTTGTTTTAACCAGGTGGCCCAAAATTTTTGAATCTAGCACAGTAGTAAGAAGTAATCCCAGTTTCAATATTTGTCATCAAGCACAATCCAATCACCAATTGCAATTTGGTAAAAATAATAATAATAGGAGACTGAATATCTGTGGAGATTCTCAGTTATTCTGGTCATAGTTGTCTCAAGGGTGCTTTTTCAAAAGGCAACTGGACTGTTGTTTTTTTTCCTTTGAGGAAGAAGAAGTTTCACTTCTCATCCCAGAAGCTTCATTGGTTTTGGCAGGATGGTGGGGGCGATGGAAAGAGGGATTCCTTCCATCTCCCCCACCATCCTGCCAAAACCGATGAAGCTTCTTGGATAAGAAACGAAACATCTTCTTCCTCCTCAAAGAAAAAAACATTCCAGTTGCCTTTTGAAAAAGCACCTTTGAGAGGAGACTGAATAGCAGCTCTGGAGGAGAAATAGTATCATTGCACTTAAAATATGGTCTTGTACACCAAAGGTTCTGTTGTTTTGGAAAATAAAATTATTTATGCTGAATACTCCATGTTTGATAGAATTTCATTAAGTTTGCCCAATGAAGTCTAATAGAATCTGAAATTAACTCTTTTCCTACTTCCTTTAAATAAAATAGGTAATACGGTAGGAAGGATGGAAAGCCCTAGATCAGGGGTGTCAAACTCAAGGCCCGCGGGCCATATCCGGCCTGTGAGGCCAGGTTGACTCCTGGCCTCACAGGTTGACTCAGGTTGACTCAGCCTTCCATCCTTCCAAGGTGGGTAAAATGAGGACCCAGATTGTTGGGGGCAATATGCTGACTCTGTGAACCGCTTAGAGAGTGCTGTAAAGCACTGTAAAGCGGTATATAAGTCTAAGTGCTATTGCTATCCTGGAAACAGCAAAGGACCGGCCTGTGGTGCCTCTGCCAGCGAAAACGGAGCTCAGGAGGGCTGCACGTGGCCCTCCCGGGATCCGTTTTTGGCCGCAACGGCCTCCTGCAGCCCTCTGCCAGCGAAAACAGAACTCGGGGGGGGGGGGACTCAGTTTTTGCTGGCAGAGGGCTGCAGGAGGCCATCTCAGCCGAAAATGGGGCCAAGGGAGGGTGCATGCGGCCCTTCCAAGCTCCATTTTCGCTGGCAGAGGGCTAGCAAAGCAAACTAAAAACAAAACAAAAGGAAAAATGTTTCCCCTTTTGTATTTGAGCATGCAAGAAGGGTCAGGGAAGGAGAAAGGAAAAAAAGGAAAAACAAAGAAGAAGAAAAAAGGGAAGAGAGCAAGGAAAAAGAAAATAGGACAAAAGGAGAAATGTTTCCCCTTTTGCATTTGAACATGCAAGAAGGGACAGGAAAGGAGAAAGGGAAAGAGGAAAGACAAAGAAAAAGAAGGAAAGAGAGGAAGGAAGAAGAAAGGAGAATGAAGAGACAGGAAGGAAGGAAGGAAGGAAGGAAGGAAGGAAGGAAGGAAGGAAGGAAGGAAGGAAGGAAGGAAGGAAGGAAGGAAAAGGAAAAGGATTATAATGAGGGAGGGAGGGTCTGAGGGAAGTCCTGCCTTAGCACTTGGCCACCACAGATTCCCCCAACACGAGGGACGTCAAGCTGCCCCCCCCCAAGGTCAAACACAACCCTGATGCGGCCCTCAATGAAATCGAGTTTGACACCCCTGCCCTAGATGTATTGACACTACAGATTCCATCTTGGTTAACAGCCATTCCTTCTACCTAGAGAACTGCAGGTCTTTGAAGGAAAGGAAGGAAGAGAACTAGAATGTGCAACAGAGGATTCCCAGGAGAACTCAACAAAATATAATACCAGGAATCTCTGCCGATGGTATGATAAAAGAATGCTAAAGTGGGATAGAGCAGCTGTCCAGATGCTGAACTACAATTCCCAGCCTGGCCTGTGCTGAAGAACACTGAAAACTGTAGCACAGAGGCACCTGGAAAGCCGCAGGTTTGCTATCCTTTCAAAACAGGTTCAGGAGAGCCACAGCCTACCCACAAATCTAACACGTATTTCAGGAAGGATATTGGTGTGCTGGACCCAATGGGTGTCATTCAGCCAGTCTGTGCTATTGTCCTCATGCAGCAAGCGTTCGTACATCAGCCTCAAGTATTTCATGTCTTCCAAATCCAGCCCTGAATTCCAGATGTCATACAAGATTGTCATCTGTTCAAATTCACTGCGTGTCTCATAGACTGGGGGTGGAAGTGGGGGCTGGGCAGGGGTGTGCTTATGTGAATGAGAGCGCAGAGATCTCCTACGAATCTCCCCTTCGTCACTGCTGTCAAGGCTCTCGTCATCCTCTTCCTCTTCCTCCTCCTCCTCCTCACTCTCAGAAGGGAACAGACTCTCTGGGCCAAAAGGTAATGCTCCTGGATCCTTTACGGCCTCCTCCTTTAAGCCATGTGGAGGTTTCTTCTGTGGCTGCTGCTGGTCTGGGACAACAGGTACCTTAGGCTTTTCGAGAGGTTGGGGAGGTGGAGGTGCCAGTGCTACAAGATCGCCCACTTCAGATTCAGTCCTGACTTCACTGGCATCTGCCACGATCTCCTCAGGAGCCTCCAGAACCTCACCAATGTGCTCATTATATACGTCCATCTGCAACAGGTCAGCAGAACCAAGCAGCGTTGCCTCATCGTGTTTCCGGGAGACAGTTACTGGTGCTGCACGCACTGCCATGGCATAGTTATGCTCCATGAAGATGCTGCTGACTTCAAGGGATAACACGGGCGGCAGAAGCAGACGCTTCGGCTCCTGAGATTCATCCGAGGTCTCCTCCAAATCCTCTCTACCTGCAACGGCGGGCATCTTGAGAGCCACATCTGCCAATACGGCCAGGTCAGGCTGATTCGCCAGCTCCAGTAGTGAGGAAGCCCCCATCTGCTCGCGCATGAGCAGTCTATCTTCCTCTGGGGGTTGCGGTACCCTCAAATGTTCTGAGCTTCGGGAGCGAGAACGGTTTCGGGACCGACCAGTTGGCATATCCTCTGACCAACATTTCACAAGAGAAGCGTGGTCTGCTGGCAGGTTGCTGATTGTCCTTTGACTGGCTTTTGGCGGCTCCCGCCTGCGGCTCGGAGGAGCCACTAGCTTTACCGGGGAGGCTGTGGGAGGCAAGGGGCAGATAACTGGAACAGGGGCATCTGAGATTAAGGACACTTGGGGTGGTAGCATGGGTTCCACAGGAACTAATGGAGATTGTGCTTCCTCTGTGAGGACAGGAGGAGGAGGTGGAGGAGGCGGTGGGGCTAGGAGACCCAAAGGTGCCAATTCCAGGGGCTTCTCCAAGGTCCCTTCATCCTCGCCAGGAGCTGAGAAGGACACCGTTTTCCGGCGCTTCTTGGGTGGTGGAAGAAGTGGAATGGGCGAGGAAGGTCGTTCTTGTCGTGTTCGCTCTGCTGGGGCTGTCCAGACACCTTTCTCCTCTGTTGCTGGGACTAGAGAAGTATCATTCTGAGGTAAAGTAGGCTTCTCTTCAACAACATGGCCTATATGAGGGAGATACATTTTATGTTAGTGATTTAATGAGTCCTTTCAGGGCTAGGTATAAAGATGTAAAAAAAAAGTTCTTATTTTCAGCAATGAAGAGACAAAAAGAAAAAGAAAAGTCTTTTATCTATGGATTCTTGATTTGGTCTATTTATTTAAATGGAGATTTTAATATTATATTGCTAACATTTGTAGCTGAGCATTAAAGAAGCAGGACAGGAAGAGTCTTGATGCTTTTGAATTGGTGTCCGTCAGCCCTCCCGGGTAAACCAGACAGACAACACAACTAGATGAACTAAGCCTACTTTATTGAAAGGCTACATTAAGAGAATTTTGCAAGTCTGAACGTAGAAAACTTCCTGATGCCACTTTTAGCTGCTTGATTGATTAGGGGACTGGAGGCTAAAACATATAAAGAATGGTTGCTGGAACTGGGTATGCCTAGTCTGATGAAAAGAAAGACTAGAGGTGACATGATAGCAGCGTTCCAATATCTCAGAGGCTGCCACAAAGAAGAGGGGGTCAATCTATTCTCCAAAGCACATGAAGGCAGGACAGGAAGCAATGGAGAGAAGCAACTTAGAACTAAGGAGAAATTTCCTGACAGTTAGAACAAGTAATCAGTGGAACAGCTGGCCTCCAGATGTTGTGAATGCTCCAACACTGGAAGTTTTTAAGAAGAGATTAGATAACCATTTGTCTGAAATGGTATAAGGTTTCCAGTCTAAGCAGGGGGTTGGACTAGAAGACCTCCAAGGTCCCTTCCCACTTTGTTATTCTATTCTATTCTATTTATGAGACTGGGTCTTTTCTAAGTTTCTTCTCTAAGTGTTAAGCCACTGGGGTCTCTTCCCTCTCTTGTCTGATTGTTTCCTAGGCAGCATCTCTTCCCCCCTTTCCCCACATTCCATTAGTGTTGCAGAATACCACAGGCAATCAAGGAAACAACCAAATGGATCCTCTAAAGAAACATGAGGCACAATGACCAGTTCCAAATTATCCAAGATAATCCAAATGACCAAGATTTTTTCCCCTTAAATATGATTTTTAGATTGCAATGACCTACTGTAATCCCTGTTTTGGCAATCAAAGCAATCATAGCTTCTCCTGGGGAAGGCTTTAATGCAAAATCATATCAATGCCATGATGAGTGTGTAGCAATTGGGTTCCAGCAATTCAGACCTGTTTTGAGGTCAAACACTTCTAACACAGTTAAAACAGGGAAATAGGGGACACTGACATCCCCTAAACTCCGCTGAAGGTGTTATCTAGCCTGGTAATGAAATGTTCGGAAACCAACCCACAAGCTCAGAGAATGAACCTCCACCCTCATGGTTAAAATTACTTATTTCACAGTCAAAGCAGCTAGTTTGCACAAAAAAATTAGCCATTCTGAGCATGACCATTTGGTGTTTCAAATGCAGATAGTCCTCGACTTACAACCACAACTGAACCCAAAATTTATGTTGCTAAGCAAGACATTTGTTAAATGAATTTTGACCCATTTTACGACCTTTCTTGCCACGGCTGTTAAGTGAATCACTGCAGTTGTTAAATTAGTAACACAGTTGTTAAGTGAATCTGGCTTCCCCATTGAGTTTGCTTGTGAGAAGGCCGCAAAAGGTGATTGCGTGACCCCCAGGACACTGCAACCATCATAAATATGAACCAGTTGCCAAGCATCCAAATTTTGATCACATGAGCATGGGGATGCTACAACGGTCGTAAGTGTGAAAAACTGTCTTAAGCCACTTTTAAGTGCCACTGTAACTTAGGTCACTAAACGAACTGTAAGTCAGGGACTGCCTGTATGAAACATTCCACATTTCATTTGGAATGTTTTGCATTTGCCTTAATATCATCATGTCCAAGCAAAATGAACCCTTCTCCCTATTCCTACTCATGAGAATTAATTAGGCTGATTTGTAATCTATCATTGCACATTGGCCAGCTTCTATTAAAGCCTGTCGAAAGAACCTTAGGCTGTGAGGGCTCCAGGTGCAACAATAGTGATGGTGAGGTGAAAGAGAGACAGGAGAATTTCTGTAGGAGTGTAAAAAAAAAAAAAAAGATGCCACATGATTTGGTGACAAACTGAAGATAGAAAGACAGATGTCACAGAGAACATTAAGGCTTTATCTCTGATCAATAAGGTAGATTATGTCATTGTCAATGGGCACTGAAAGCTCATACAAAGAGGCCAGAGCTAAAATGGGTTAATCTTGGACATATCAGTTCCAAGGCAGTATCAGAAAAACACTTGGAAATGTCTGGTACAGAAAGATAGAACTGAGTGTTATCGGCAGAAAAGTGGCACCAAAAACCATAATACAGAATTAAGTCATCTAGGGACAGCATAAATGTGTACAAAGCCCTGAGGTTGTTTTTGGATTAGTGGCTGCAAACAGGGCAGATTACTCCTAGCTTCAAAGCACAGGAATCGTGATAAGATGCAGCTGCTGCCCTCCCCATTTCTCAATCTTCATTCTGGAAGGACCAATAGGTTTTTCCTAGGGAAACCCAGAGCTTAGCATCTCACCTGGAAGCAATGCTGCTTCTGACTTCTTCTTGCCCATCTCAATGTCTGTTGCTGGCCATATTCTCTCTTCCGTGCGTCCCAATGACTCTGATGGATGGATATCTGTGGCAGAATCATCTATTTCCTCCATGCTCTCAACTTCATCCTCATCAGATGATGACGAAGACGACAAGGAGGACGAGGAAGAAGAGCTGCTTTCGGAATCAGAGGTGCTGTCACTGTCCTCGTCAGACTCCTCATAAGGTGAATACTTGGACGAACCATCACTATCACGATCTGTGCCAAGGATAAAGAACAAATAAAATAATCCCAAGATTTTCCACATGTTGCACGATGACAGGTCCAGAATTTAGCTTTCTCAGGATTCCATTGTTATTACTGTTGTTGTTTCAAATGAAAACAATACATTTTGATGTGAGAAAACTGAAGAAACAGGAAGGCCGGATTTTAGACACTTACATAATTCATTGTCCTTTCTTCTGAACTGAAAAATACCTGCTAAGTATTTTTATACTTTTACACTTACAGGAAAATAAATAAGGCCCAAACTGAATACTTTACACCGAGTTTAGTTTGGAGTTTTAATCAGTTTAAGCAATAAGTAGCACATGGATATATTTATATTAGCAACACTGCCAAATGCTGATGTCCTGCTGACCTATGGGACAGAGAAATGTTCTGAAAATGATAATCTTGGAGTGGTGGAGGTGGTCAGTGCACATTTGAAAGAAATGAATTCATTAAAAGCTGTATTAAACACATTTCTAAGAATTTGAAATGATTTGTTTAAAGAATTTACCTGGCTACCCACTGCAGCTCTCCAGACAGCATACAATAAACCAAAAAACGAACGAAAACAACCCCAACAACAAGATAAACAGTTTCAATTTAAACCCAGCTTTAACCTCCACAGGTATCAACAAACTGTTATTACGATTAGCATTGATGTAGATAATGGCATGTCACCATGTATGCCAGCTAATGAGGTCTCATCAATTAATTATTAACTGAAAAATACCTTCAGATTGTTCCCTCTTTCTGCTGTGTCCTCTGGCACGTTGTTCATTTTCGCGTCGCCCTTCCTCTTCCTCCTAGGAAGATGGTGATAAAAAGTTCCTCAATGACAAGCTCATCCACTCACCCCCCAAAATGCATCCATAGCAAAGTCTGGCTAGAATTCCCAAATCACAGAGCAGCAGATTTATCTCAACGACATTTAAGGCTTGCAAAATTATTCTGAATTCTGCAGGGGAACCATTTCCTTTGGGAGGCTTTTTTGGAGAAGCATGACAAGAAAAGAAAGGAGTTAAAGTTCTCCTGGGAATCAACATGCCACCTGACCAAGCACGCAAGGGTAACAATGTGAATGTGTTACAGAAGGTAAGCCTTCTTAACACATACACATTCAAACTGTTTCCAAGCTAATTTGTGGTGGGAACCAACTGTACACGGAAGACCAAAAAATATGAAGAGTACTTATCATGAGCATAATGCTGGCAGGAGCAGCTCAAACAATGTTAGTTTCCTCTCACCTTCTCTGAGGAGGAGTCCTCAGATGCCTCCTCTCCTTCACTGTCCAGACAAAAAAGTTTTCGCCGCTTTCCTGGACCTTTGATCCTTTCATCGTCCCTCTTGGAGGTCTTGGGTATTTGTAAGGATTTTTTATCTGCAAAGTGGAATAGAGAGGGAAAATGAAGAAAGAAGCAAGAGACACCAAGGAACTTCATCTCCCTTTCCTGCTGCAGCCACCTAGGCTCAGCCTCTCCCAAGACAAGGAGACCAATGGCCGAGTGAGGAAAAGCAACGTGAGCATTCTCAAGGGGGTGGTATTCTCTAAACCTCCCTGGGCAGCCCATTTCCATCACAGTTGGCCAAACCTATCTTGGTTTCATTTTTTTTCTTTTTTTATCCAGTTCTGCATCACATCTATTCAGACTGTAAACCAGAGAGAAGGGACAGCCTGGTTTTTATTCAGATCATGGGAACTTTCCTGGCTAAAGCAAAAGATACCAGTGCTTTGTAAGGAAATAAAAAAAATGTCATCCTCTTGCCGATTATAAAAGGCTAAAGAGTATAAACAACAACCTGGAGGTGAGGCAACGTACCTTCCTCATCCTCTTCGGCAGGAGTAGAAGGGCGGGGCTGCTTCACTTCGCTGCACTCTGAGATTTCAGAGGGTTCTTTCCTTTTCACCTGTAGCAAAAGGAAACAGTGAGTTTCCTGAGTGGAGCACCATGTTTCAGATGGCAGTCAAACGAAATCATTTGCCCCTGAAGAAATATGAGTCTCACTCTGTACAGCTCCCTGAACAGGCTTCCAGCCCCGGAGGATACCCTGGCCTTTAGAATGGAGTGGAATGGAATAGAATTGCAGTTGGAAGGGACCTTGGAGGCCTTCTAGTCCAACCCCCTGCTTAGGCAGGAAACCCTATACCAGGAGTCCTCAAAACTTTTTAAACGGGGGGCCAATTCTCAGTCCTTCAGACTGTTGGGGGCCCGGACTGGCTGGGTGGGCGTGGCTAGGTCATGTGACTAGGTGGGTGTGGCCAATTTAACAGTCCATTAAACAATGCACACAAATTAAACTTTAATTTGTTTTGCTCCTGAGGGTGTTTTATTTGCTTTTGTTTGCATGTTGCTCTTTTGGTTGACTTTTCTTTTTACTAGATCGTTTTTTCAGTTGTTTAGGAATCTAGTGGTCCACTTCAGAAAACTCAGTTTTGCAGCAGTTCTTCTCAGCCCCAAGGAGCTTGAGAAATCTCTCTCTCTCTCTCCCCCTGTCTATCTATCTATCTCTCTTTCTCTATCTATCTTCTGGAGGTGGGGGAGGTGAAAAACAGGCCGTTTTCATCCATTTTTTTGGCCTCCTGGGGCCTCTGTGCGCCCTGTTTTTCACCTCCCCCGCCTCCAGCAGCATTCTGCAGGCCAAAAACAGGCAAAAACGGCTCATTTTTGCCTGTTTTTTGGCCTCCTGGGGCGTCTATGCGCCCCGTTTTTCTCTTCCGCCTCCAGAATGTCTCTGCAGGCCAAAATTGTTGGCCTTACCTTTCAGTTCCAGCCCGCGGGGCTCGTGAAGGTAAGTCCTGCACTCAGCCGAAGGGTGGGCAGGGCAGCCTTGTGGTCCTGCGCGGGTTGGATTAATGGCTTTGGCGGGCCATGCCCTACACCATTTCAGAAAAATGGTTATCCAATATCTTCTTAAAAACTTTCAGTGTTGGAGCATTCACAACTTCTGGAGGCAAGTTGTTCCACTGATTAATTGTTCTGTCAGGAAATTTCTCCTTAGTCTAGGTTGCTTCTCTCCTTGATTAGTTTCCATCCATTGCTTTTTTATCCTGCCCTCAGGTGCTTTGGAGAATAGCTTGACTCCTTCTTCTTTGTGGCAACCCCCGAGATATTGGAACACTGCTATCATGTCACCCCTAGTCCTTCTTTTTTATTAAACTAGACATACCCAATGCCAGCAACCGTTCTTTATATTTTAGCCTCCAGTCCCCTGATCATCTTTGTTGCTCTTCTCTGCACTCTTTCTAGAATCTCAACATCTTTTTTACATTGTGGCGACCAAAACTGGATGCAGTATTCCAAGTGTGGCTTTACCAAGACATTATAAAGTGGTATTAACACTTCACGTGATCTTGATTCTATCCCTTTCTTTATGCAGCCTAGAACTGTTGGCTTTTTTTGGCAGCTGCTGCACACTGCTGGCTTCTATTTAAGTGGTTGTCCACTAGGACTCCAAGATCCCTCTCACAGTTACTACTGTTGAGCAAGGTACATATACTGTACCTGTGCATTTTGTTTTTCTTGCCTAAATGTAGAACCTCACTTTTTTCACCATTAATTTCATTTTGTTAGATAGCACCCAATGTTCAAGTCTGTCAAGATCCTTCTGTATCTTAAGCCTTACCTTGAAGGAGGGGAGCCTGAGGACTCCTCGAAAGCCAGTCCCAAAGCCAAAGCTCTCCAGGCCACCGGTCCCACCACTCTTGGCCCAATCCACCAGAGACAGAAGGGCAGGATCTTTGAGTTTGGGTTTGTCCTTCTCCTCTTCCTTGGCTAGCTGTTTAACAGTGTTCTGGAAAGGCTAAAGACAATAAGATTGCAGCATTGATTATGGAATGATTAGGGGCATAGTGGAAGAAAGTAGCATTCTGGATGTGGGGAAGAAAGGAGGGTACACAACAGAACTGTCTTCCAAAGTAGTAAGCTGGCCTACAGAACTACAGTCTGAGAACTATTTTATTAACCTCAAAGTTTATAAAATAACTCACTTCTTATAAAGGTTGCCAACCTATATGCCTGTATACTATTGTCTTTGTCTCTTTCTCTCTCTCTCTCTCTCTCTCTCCCTTCCCCTCGGGCCCAATATTGCTAAACTACTCAAATAAACAATACAGGTAGTCCTCAACTTATGACAATTGAGCCCAAAATTTATGTTACGTGAGAAATATGTTAAGTCACTTTGCTCCATTTTATGACTTTTCTCACCACATTTGTCAAGTGAATCATTATTCTTAAATTAGTAATATGGTTGTTAAGTGAACCTGGCTTCCCCATTGACTTTGCTTGTCAGAATGTCACAAACGGGGATCATGTGACTCCGGGACCCTGAAACCATCACTAAATTAATTGTTGTAAGTCGAGGACTACCTGTACACAGATAACCTATCTCCCATTTCCTTCCAATTTGCCTCAAACGGGTGGCAACCCAAGATCACCTTGGCCTTTTCCTCTTTGCACTCCCACCACTTGTCAAAGGTGCTGAAAGCCACATTCTCAACCATCTTGCGATTGAGGTCTCGCTGCATGATGTTCTTCATCTCCTGCATGAGGGTTGCAAGGACACTGTCCACTACACAGGAGTGTGGATCTTCAGGAAGTGGTGGGAGCGGAGCCACCTCTTCCTGATATCCCCATGGAGCTGTCCGGAAATCAAGCAACCTCTGTGGAGGGGGGAGAGGCGGCTGCTCTGAGGAATGTTGTTGTTGTTGCTGCTGTTGTTGTTGTTGCTGCTGCTGCTCTGAGGTCCCAACTGCTGATGGCTGCTGCATGAAAAGCTGGTCTCGCTGGAAGTGGTGACTGCCCTGCTCCAGTAAGTACCCAGCACCGTACAGAGGACGACCACAGAAAGAAGCCGCGTCCCGGTGATAGGAGAAAGGGTCCTCATACTGGCCTTTGCTTTGACGCAGCTGCTGAAGACGGCTCAGCATCTGGGTTTGCATCTGGAAAGACATGGGCATCCCACCCCACTGGTTGCCAAGCCGGTTCATGAGCTCCATGGAGTTGACAAAGTCATAGATGTGGGGAGCACCACGGCCTCCACCCACCACATTTGCTCGTTCTCTGAAATCGGACAGGCGATGACCGAGCCGGGGACCGACTTGGCCAAAATTAGAGAGTGAATGGGTTTTACCCGCCAGGTGAGGGAGGGAGACAGACATGAGAGGCTGGATTGGATAAGAGGGTGGTGGTTCTGGAAGATGGTGGGAAGTAAAGGAGGACACCCCCAATTGCATGTGGCCCAGAACTGATGGCATAACAGAAAAATGTGGGTCGGACACCCCTGCCACAGGAGTTGGAGGCTCAACTTCGGCTTCATCTTCAGAAATTTCCATGTCTTCACCTGAAGACTGCTGAGATGCCTGATTAAGAATCAGAAGGAAAGAGAACAGCAAAGAAAGTGGTAGAGTGAATGAATTAGGCAGATAATCTATTCACCTGAAGGCAGTTCAATCAACTTTCACTTGCAGCTCGCAAAATATGAGTTCCCTATTCCTGCATTCTCACCTCCTGCCCAATCTCATAAAGTTACTGATATTCTCAGCTTAAAAATGAAGAAAAAGAGCCACATCAGCCAAACTTTAAAATGCTTGATTACACAAAGGTTAGTCTGATTTCTAGTTCTAAACATTGCCTGGTTAAGTAACCCATTTAGTTCCCAAGAATTGATTATCTGCAAATCAACAAAATTACTATCTGATAAGCATGCAAATTAAGCTGACATACTATTAAAATAATTCACATTATATACACTTAAAACTGCAGAGTTTTCAGTGCATACAGACAGGGAAAAAGTACACCTATGCATATTATGATCTGACGGGCTTGTGTTCAAAATTGCAGAATAAAACTATTCTCTGGCTGCTCCATTTTATTGTCCTAATATTCTTTGGGCACCAAACATACTATTTTTTCCAGGCCCATTTAGGGGTTTTATCCTAGATCCTTTAAAAAAAACAAACACTTGTACTTTAGCAAACTTCCTTAGACATCAGCCCTGAAACATTCTTCTGTGTGAATGGTGCTGTTCTGCCCCAGAAGGTTGTTTGTTCAGAGACTGCCAATAGAGAACCACTCACATATTAAACAAAACAAAAAGCAGATTCCAAACCCTGAAAACTTACTCTGTCTTGCCCATTAGCCTTCGGGGATTCGTCTCCTGCTGTCGCATCCATGGCTGGCACCACATCTTCAAAGCTGACTGGAAGAGGTGGTGGTGGGGTGCAGGGGCCATGTGGCTCTGCTCCCTTGGTCCCCCCTTTCTCTTCCTCTTCCTCTTCGGTGTCTGAATTGAGAAAAGAAAACTTGGACCGCTGCTCCTTCAGGAGCATCTCGATGCGGGAGTCCAAGCTGCTGTGCTGAGCAAAGGGTACACTCTCATTGGTAGTCTCAGGGACAGGGGAACCAGACCGGGCCGGCGAGGTCTGCACAGCAGGAGAATGGGATCGGTCATCAATCGCTGGGGCTACGGTCACTGCTGGACTGATGTTCTCTTTAGTTTCCTGAGCAAGAAATTCTGTGGGAGGCAGTGAGTTGGCTGCAAACGTTTCTGCCGTGGGGAGCAGCCGGTAATCCTGATCCACAGCATGGGATTCTGCAGGCACAGAGAAGGGCTCTGGGGTGGCTGTGTAAGATGGGTAGAGCACACTGGGTGCTGGGAAGTGTTCCACACTCTGCTGGGCAAAACCATGACTGTTCTGGAACTGAATGCTTTCTGATGCCGTTGTCACAGATGAGGAGCAAGCTGCAGTGACAACGCAGGTGGAAGGAGTAGTGGTGGTGACGGTGGACGAAAGAGTAGGATCATCCCGTTGAGAACGTTCTCTGTGTCGGGAATGGAAGCCAGAGTCCTCCCTTGGATGAGAGCGATGAGAGGAGGAGGAGGAGGAGGAAGATCGCCCTGATGTGGATGAGAGGCGCTGATATCGGCTACTACTGGTTGTGGCAACACCGCTGCTGCTGCCACCGCCACCACCAAACTGCTGACTGTAAGGGGGGTAGTGATGGTCATTGCTGCGGTAGTGAGTGGAGGAAGATGAAGAAGAGGATGAGGATGAAGCATAGTGCCGGCGGAAGTACGAGTCTGAAAAGCTGTTCTCATGCCGAGAGGATTTGTATGACGTTGACTCTGGCTGGTAGCTTGAGTAGCCTGGGGTCCCTTGCCTTGGAGAGGAAAAGAAAGAAGCGGTTCCATGAGCACCTGCCCATCTTTTCTGCCCCAATGAACTGGCTCTGAAAAGCTCATATATTATTTAAGATCATTTCCCCAAATCTTGTCTCAAGTGGGGGAGGGGGAGGAGAAACCCTTACCTGCTAGAGTAGGCAGAATCCTGTGAATATGGTGTTCCTCCCCGAGGGGTATATGGAGTCCCCTGGGACTGTGGTGTATACTGGCCATAGGAAGAAGGTGTGTCTTGTCGGCCACTGGAGTACGGAGTGTCCTGAGAACAAGGGGTGCCGTTGCCAGGCGTTGAAGGCATTGCATTACTCGGGTACAACGAATTGGCCGAATGGTGTCTTCGAGATTCTGACTGTAAAAAAAATAATGTTGACAACCGCTTAATATCACTTCTTGCCCAGAGCTAAAATTCACGTGCAATGCAAAGCCAAGTGGCTCACGCCACACTGCCTAATAGGTAAGCATCTGTCTTAGATGACACCCAACATTTTCTTAGCTCAGCTACTTCATTTACCAAAATGCACACATGGCAAAATTGAAGACTGCGCTGCCTAAAGCAAGGCATCAGCTACTACCTATAGGACACAGGAGAGCTGCAGGTAGGCAATGAATGCAGTTCAGCAGAGGGAAGGGGGCAGTATCCTAGTTGTATCAAGAAAGCAGAAGTTAGTAAGAAATTTTCTCTTATTGGGTGATCAAACAATTCTTAAACAGAGCAAGAGATGAAAATCTAAAGGGGAGATCTTGTGAAGAAAAAGGGGCACCTAAACTAATCCAGTAGATTCAAATAAGTTTCTAAAGTTACCGAATCAGCTGAGAACTTCTCATTCAGCATTTTGCTTCCAGTTGGGACAGTCTGGGGTGTGAAAGAGCCATTCACAATCAGTTCATAATATTTCATACGTTGGTTTATAGGAAGCAGATGCCATTCAAACTTGGGGGGGGGGGCAGGGGGCGGGGATACTAAATTAGGAAAGTGACTAAAGGAAGGTCATTACCTTTGATGTCAAGCTGGGCATGGATGATGTTGCCCATGACTGAAGTGTTGTGCAGGTTCTTGACTGTCTCCTTCGCCCCCCTTGTGCTGGTGAAGAGCACCTTGGCCAGGCCCAGGTGCTTACCATTCTTCGGATTATACAGAATCTCAATCTCCTCAATGTCGCCATATTTTTTGCACATCTCACATAGAAAGGATTCCTTGATGTTATCATTGAGCCGGGCAAAAGTCACCTCCTTCAGAGGGATCTGGCCCACATAGTACTCATCTAGCTGCAGCAAAGACAGAAGGAAAGATGGGATGAGGAAGCTAAAATCAACCTCCAGTTATGTTACATACCAATAAGTAAGAAAATATTCAACTAGCAGGTGGCAAAATTTTTTTTAAAGAATGATGATAAGGATAGACTCGGAAATCACAGTTCTGCTGGACTAAACTTTGGTCAGCTGGGTCCAGGTATCTGGCCCTTGAAGTAAATGAAGCAGATATTTCTCCATTTAAATCCCTGATCATATTATTTCAAGTACAATTTATTACCATTTCCCTGGCAGTAATTTCCAAAACTAAAATGGATACTTTTATATACACCCACACACTTTGGATATCCTTTATTTACAGCTTCTGAAGATATCCTGTACTTCTTTGAAACACTCTCTTCTTCTTTTATTTTTTACAGTTGAAGCACACATTTATTATCCATTGATATTTCACCAAAATGCATCCAAAAGAAATACAGAAAGTCTAACAAAATGCAACAACATGGTCTGTCCTCCTGGGAGCCACTATTGCTGTTCTTGCTCAGTTTTGAGAATTTTAGTTTTTATAAAAGCTCTGTAGCAATCTCCTTGAATACTTCTTTATTTTTCAGCATCAATGCCAAAGGAGGTAGATATATATGCTTACTGTTTAAACTGACAGGGCTCAGTTTCCCTATCAACTTACTCTTATCTTCCAACCTTCTTTATCCTGAGGAAATCTTTAGAAATGAAAGGAAATCCCAGAATGCATTTCCAAGAAATACAGGTGTAATACTTGGTGTTGTGCTAATGGATCTGGAAGCTTTAAGAGAACTGAAGAAAAATGATCTATAACCAAGTAAGTGTAGCTTACCTTAAACTTTGGGACAGGAAGAGAAAGATCTCTGGTTTTGGACCATTTCCTATGTCTTGGATCCTGCAAAACTTTTACAGGAGTGTGACCTGAATCCTTGAGAAAAGATTAGAAAGTAGTTGTGATTCAAAAGCCTTATTGACAAAATGGCATTAAGTACTTCTTCATTTTTATCAAATTAATATAGTTGCCCATTTCACAAATCTGACTCTAGGAGGTGTACAATAAAAACAGAATTACGAATAAAACGTTTAAAGTCATTAAACAATTAAAACATAAACATAACTATTGTACACTATCCAGATTAATTGTGATACTTGGTGTTGTGCAAATGGATCTGGAAGCTTTAAGAGAACTGGAGAAAAATGCTCTATAACCAAGTAAGTGTAGCTTACCTTAAACTTTGGGACAGGAAGAGAAAGATCTCTGGTTTTGGACCATTTCCTATGTCTTGGATCCTGCAAAACTTTTACAGGAGTGTGACCTGAATCCTTGAGAAAAGATTAGAAAGTAGTTGTGATTCAAAAGCCTTATTGACAAAATGGCATTAAGTACTTCTTCATTTTTATCAAATTAATATAGTTGCCCATTTCACAAATCTGACTCTAGGAGGTGTACAATAAAAACAGAATTACGAATAAAACGTTTAAAGTCATTAAACAATTAAAACATAAACATAACTATTGTACACTATCCAGATTAATATTATTCTGAGATGGGCAACACATCAATATCATTTGCAGCAAAAAAAAAAAAAGTCATACAATTAAGCATGACTCACTTAATGACTGTATCATTTAGTAAGTTGGGAAGCTTGGTTCATAATTGTGGTCATAAGTCAAGTACTACCTGTATATGGATTCACAAATCTTCTTTCTTCTTCTATCTCTCTATATAAAAATGGCTGTATGTATGTTCCAGCATAACTCTGGAACGCCTCGAGCAATTTCAACCAAACTTGGTACACATATGACTTACTATCTGGCGAAAAATACTGTGGGGGTAAGACACCCCTAGCACCCCTAGGGGTGGCCTTTTGGAACAACGGTCGTATTCTGTACACTGAGCCTAGCTCAGTGGTCGTGTTCTGTACACTGAGCCTAGCTCAGCGTTTTTCTGAAGAGGCCTAGGCCTCCCTCACACAATAGGCCTATGAAGGGAGCCTGATTAGGCCAGTACAGAGGCCTTTGATTGAGCATGGCATGGCCTAAGCGGATCGCCCGCCCCCACTCACTGCGGTGGCCCGATCTCACAGGGAACAGCTTCGGCCTGTGTTCCCAGGATCGTCCTTCGCCCCAACTCAGGCCTAGGCTTCCCTCACACAGTAGGCCTACGAAGCGAAGGGAGCCTGATTAGGCCAGTACAGAGGGCTTTGACTGAGCGTGCCACGGCCTAAGCGGATCGTCCGCCCCCACTTCACAGCTTTGGCCCATGTTCCCAGGATCGTCCTTCGCCCCAACTCATCGCACGAAGGACGGGACCACCCCAACCGAGGCAAAACAGGTATGGAGGCCAGAGAGGAGACCCAGCCTATTTCAGCAGGGGTGGAGGAGGCACAGCATGAGCCAGCTCAGGGATTTATGTCCCAGGCCCAGTTTGAGGAAATGGTAAAACGGGTGGTGGCAGAGGCGGGGGTGGGTGGGTGGCGCTTCTAAATCCCCCAGCTGTCCACAGGTTCCGTAGCTGAGATTTGAACAAGGTCCTTATACTTTTATAACCCTGTAAATAAAATTGCTTTGATTTGACACTATAGATGTAATTCATTCCTTTTCGTGTCTAATACAAGATTGGGATAAATAAATACCCGGGCAACGCTGGGTAATCAGCTAGTATCAAATATCTAAAGCACTAAACTTGACAAAAGGTTTAAAAATCATTCTGGAATAATTTTCTTTCCAGGTTCTCAATGTCTTTGAAATTATTTTGTCACTATTAGTTCTGCTGCTTGGAGGCATGCCCAGGCAAAGCAATGTTTAATAAAGAAAAACCTCACAGGGTATAATGAATGTGAAACTAACATTCTGTACAGGAAGAAAAAAAGCAAATAGTAGAGAAGATTCATTCCACTTCAACTAACATCTTATTTCAAGGAGATAGTAGCTTGAAATCCCTCTGAATTATAGAATGTGGAATTTTTTTGAGTTCTTTTGATTTTGTTTGTGCTGTACAGTGCCAAGCTAAAACTGGCATTATGAATTTAAGAAAAATTAAAGATGCATGTGATTTACATGATTCTATATTCACATTATCTCCTGCCTAATCCAGAAGTAGAATAGTATTAAAAATACATTCAGGCAAAATCAGACAACCATCTAAAACTGAATTATCAGAAAATGAGTTCTATCAAACTTCAAGCACAGTATATTAGAAGAAATGAAATTTAGAAAAAGGAAAATAGTGTTCCAATTCTAGGGGTGTGCAAAATGTTTCAACCACAAATTGTGAAATGTCCCATGCTGAGTGCAAGATAGTCTGTTGCTTTTTAGAAGTGTTTTGAGCTTCAGAGTTAAAACACTTCCAGTGTTTGGCATAAGCCATAAATTTATTTCTGGATTCTTCTCAACGGTACTTTTTCCACAAATCAAGCAATAGACAGACAGACAGACAGAGAGACAGACAGACAAAACATTCCAATCCTATACTAGGATACACTACATATTTCAGAACAAGCCATACTGACCTTAAAGTAGACTGTTCTAGTCAGTATTTCACAATCTGAACTGTTCGTTTTAATACTGGGAAACTCGTAGTAAGATGTCATTGACATTCAGATATTTAAATGTTTCATGATGTAAATATTTTGACTGATGCAAAAAAATTTGCATGCCTCAATTTCATACAGATTACAGTGGAATATGTTTTATATTTCAGTGGGATTTCAAAATATTTCCTTTTCAGAAAATTAGAAGAACAGCATGCTGAAGAAGACAATGTTAAGCATCATCAAATAATTATATCATGGATGGCTTAGTGTGTAAAAGAGAAAATATGTAAGTATGATTAGCAACTAAGAAACAAGGACTGTGATTTTCACAGTGCTTCAAGGCCTGTTCCCATTTCTAAGAATATCTTCAAAGGAAGCCATTTCTCTTTTATGATAGCTCTTATTAAGAATTGATTGGGACTTTAAAAACTAACAGAATCTTATTTATGGAACTCAGGGCCTGTCTCTTGCTTGAATTAGAAAGGAAAATATGGTTGTCCTGAACTTCTCCATTTGCTGTTACAAAGTACAGACTATGAATAAACAGGCTTTGAAACTACCAAGAACCTTGTGCCTTCAGTATTGTACCAGCACTTTTTCATAAGCCTTAATCATAATGCACTTTTCGTAATGTTAAAATACATAGAAACTAACTTTCTAAGAAACATTCTTGGAATTTTTGCCTTCTTAGTCTACACAGAAAAACTTATGATCAACATATGTTAGAAAAAGAAAGTAAGTTAAACTCCTACTGATTTTAGTGGAGTTAAATGCTTGAGCATGCTAAGAAAATCACTGGCTACTATGACATTTAAACAAAAGCCTAGACACTACCTAAATCCAGTCAACTCCTACCTCCCCCCTCACTAAAATCACCACCTTTTTTGGATTCCTAGACCATCAACAGGTTCAAATGAACCACAGGTCTCTTTATCAGAGACAACACACAAGGTCCACTAGCCAAGTTTCATAGAAATCTAGTGCATGCTAGATAGTACAAAATATTATCAAAATTGGCAAGTGGTGGTGGAGTGTAGATGACGTTCCTAAAAGCCAACCTCAATATGACAGAAGGAAATATCAGAATTTTTGGCAACGGCCCTTTTGAAAACTATGGAAAGTATTCAGGTTCTTGTATTGGTTAATTTACATAATCTAAATGTAAAATGACACACACAGAAAAAGAGCAGTATGGAATGGGGAGCTTGTGGCAGTCATGAAAAAGCTGGACAAGGATCAGTACAGAGCTGACTCATCCAAAGATTTGTGTCACACTGCACTGGATCTGCTCTCATGTAAGAGATGGAAAGCAAACTAAAATGTTAGCAAAATACAGTGCATGAAGAAAACAGGAGAAGCAATACATAGAATCTGGCAAAGATATTAAAATAGGACCTAAATGTTTACCAAACATTAGACCATCCATCCTCAGCAGGAATGACTCACATGCTTTACAATTTAGTAAAAATAAAAATAAAAATCCAATACTGTCCACTTACGTTAGTGCTGAAATGCACTCCGTCATAGCGGTAGATCTTGTGCGGGCCATCCTTAAGCATAGGATCAACAATGAGCTTGTAGTTTCTCCACTGGAAGTTAGGGGTTTTCTGGAAGTCACCCCCACCTTCCTGATCCATTCTGACTCATTTACACTGCAGGATGCACATGGAATCAAAGGAATATATTAAATCACATGCTCATTTCCAGCAGAAGTAATTTCAATGAGAGATTCTACTGCCATCCACCTCTGAAACTTTCATACTCAGAAACACCATCTAAGGATATCTTTCTGTATATAAAGGAACCAGAAGTTTTAATATTGAGCACTGTGAAACAATCTGCTCACAAAATTTCCCCTGCATCTATTTCAAGATCTGTTTAGCATTCCCAGAGCTACTTACAGAAGGCTCAGTGGCTTATACCAAAGTACCTGAATGTGCAAAGTTGACTTTGAAAATAGCTGAACTCCAATTGCTGTGTTCACGTGATATCCTAAGTTATAAGGCCTGGTTAATGTACCTGCTCACCCTTCCCCTAAATAGTGCTACTAAATCTCAAATACTTTAATATTCTTTGCCTAGCGTTCTATGGTCAGTTTACCATAATTGTCTCAATACAAGATAGACAATACTTCTGACTAGAACAAACTACTAAAAGCTGAGGTCATTTTCTTTTTTAAGGAACCAGTGGACATATTTAAACTAATCAAGGCTCGTAGTCTACAGTACAAGTCTAATGTAATTCAATATACTTAGAACAGAACAGAACAGAACTGCCTGGACTCATGATTCTATAGTCTTATTTGTTCAGAGGCAGAGTGAATCTGCAAAATGTAGCGCACAGAAATTTGCTTAAATGTTTAAATGAGAACATTGAGACTTTTTAACTTATCTTTTTCCGAAAAGAAAAGTAAACCTCTATTTCTAATGACTGAAGAAATATTTGGTTAGCAAATGATGTGCAATCTCAGAAACTGAAGTATGATCAAAGTAAGACGGGACTTTTGTTATATGAAGAAACAAAGAAAAATAAGCTGATACCAAATAGTTCTTGAAAGTCAGAAAAATAATGATTCTTTAATAAAATTGTACTATTGCCTTATGGAGGTATTTAGAAATGGGATATCTCCTCTATTCAGATATCCATCCCTGAATCAAACCATCCTGGAACTGAAGTAATGTAGACAGATGACTGACCAAAAACTGTTGAGAAAAACCTCATAGTAGTAGTACATGCCACAATATTATAAAATTATCAATAATTTTTTTTAAAAAAAAATCCCTGACTATAAGTTTTATTTTATTTCATTTTCACTTGACCCTAAATCATACTTTTGTGTCAATGTATTCATAATCTGCCAGCAGATGATTTTTTTTTTTAAAAATTGAATTAATTTTAAGTAGCAATGAAATCTTGGAAACCCTTTTAACATACATTCTACTCCCGTATGCAGCTGCTAATTGCATAAGGACAGGCACACATATCTCAGAATACATAGAAATTAGCACAGTAAAAGAAAGGAATAAACTTAAACCTGATGTAGATGATCTCTTCTGTGGTGTAACTAAATTTCAATGTAAGCTATACAAGTATTTTTTTCTCCTTCTCAATAAAATCGGGTAAGAGTTGGTTCAATCCATAATTTGAAACAGAATATCTAAGAGACTAGGAAGAAAGTAGAAAAGTGTTTTAAAAAGCAAGCAACATGACATATTCTTATGAGGGATTCAAAGTTGAATTCTGAAATATTTTCAGGCAGTAATATTATAGCATTCTGATTTTATATGCAAAATTCCGGTGATAGATTAAATCTAGATATGAGGACCCAAATTTGAACTTTTGGGGATGACCCATATGAAGAAATTTATATGTTCACAAAAAAATAATAATAACCAAATTATTCAAATAATTAAAAATTGAACATTACAGGTATTATTTATAATCGAACAAAATGGAGCAAACTAAACCTATAAACAATAAGCTAAGCTATGTTATAAAATTTCCTGTGAGGAAAATTCCCAGAGTTCTGTTCTTTTGCCAAGGGAATAATAAATAGCATAAACATATAATATTCTCTAAGTCTACAAAGCCTACTGACAAAGATTTGCCCTCTTGTTTCAGTTGACAACTGAATGTTTTTACCTCAAGAATTTACCCCCTATTTTCTTTACAGCTAAGAAAGCCCATCTTCAATCTCTGATTTGCTAAAGATAGATTTAATTTCTTGATGCTTCTTTATCTTACAGAGAAGTCATTTCCAATTTCTTGCCCTTCTCAAGCAATTCTCTTAATTTTCCCATCTCCACAAGGAAGATACCATGTTTCTCCTTAACCTCCCAATATCTCCACAACTCACTTTTATTCCCTTTACCCTTATCTTTGACTTTCAGTATCCCGTCTCTGTAGAATATTGCTCTCCCACTATATTACTATCGTATCACTGCTTGTGTTCCCCAAGGCACACAAGAGACCCCTCTTACCTGATCCTATCTCTTCTAAATACCTGCTAGATTCTTTTCCCCAATTCACCTGACGCTCAGTTTAACAGTTGGCACAAACTGTATGAAGAGGGGTGAGTTAAGACTAGCTGAAGGAGGGTGCCTGGGGCCGGATTGGAGGCATGGATCAACCTGATGTACTTTGAGAAAGGGTCCCTTGACAGGACCCCTCAAAACCATCCCTCCTCCTCTGGCCAAACGCCTCCTCACAGCTTTTCACGCCAAAAGCTCCCCTTTTCAGTCACCCTCCTCAGCGGAACCGTCTACAGTACAGTGTCTCATCCTTAGAGAGGTGTCCAACTTCCACAATAACCTCTCCCGAGCTTCCCTGGTTCAGGAGACCTAAGAAACACAACCTTCTGTGCACCTGAGAACGATTTTTTTGTGTGTGTGTGTGGAGGGGGCAGCGATCCCGCCTCTCTCTCTCTCTCTCTCTCCCCTCAGCCGGGACTCTCCCCCTCCTGCCCCGCCATCCCCCCGAGGGACCTTTCTCTTCTCTGCACCTCCTCCTCCCTGGACCCCATT
>QLTV01000610.1:56900-70496 GCA_003457575.1 Thermophis baileyi | reverse complement strand
CAGCAGGGTGGGAGACTAGATGTAGGATACAGCTTGGCTTTATTGATGGCTTTATGATGCTTGACTCCTGTTATATATATATACATACATATATATATATATATACATACATACATACATACACACATACATACATACATACATACATGCCCCTATTGGCAGCCGCCGTCCTTCATTAATAGAAATGAGTCCGAGAATACATGGTAAAGCGTGTACCAAGCTCTTAATTGTGTACCATTCACAAGTGTAAAAACTCTAGCCCTGCATGATTAAGATGTAAACCACCTTTGCCCCTCAGATGCGTTGGACTACAAAACCCATGATCATTCTGACTCAGAGTTAGGGAAGCTGTGTTCCAGTGCATTCAGAAGCCAGGTTAGCCAAGGCTGATGTAAACTAAACTGGTTTCCCTAATACTTTTAAAAGCCAAGCTCTGAGACATACAAGTAATTGAGCTGGCCTCGTTAAGACTAAATTAATTCATTTTTAACCAGAAAGTAAAGCATTGCTTGAGAGAAGAAAGTGTTGAGTATTTAGCAGCCGCTGCGCTTCAAATATTTTTAGCAGTATCCCCAGCCAACTTCAATGCATTTTTTCCTCTTCTCATTACTGCTTGCATGGTCTAGCATTCTGCTTTTCAACCTCGGCAACTTTTTAGATGCATGGACTTCAACTCCCAGAATTGAAGAATTCACCCTCCCATGCTGGCTGGGGAATTCTGGGAATTGAAGTCCATGCATCTAAAAAGTTGCAGAGGTTGAGAAACACTGACCTCCAGCTCCTGGGAATGTCAACTGTGCTTTCCTGTACATCTAATTCTGCTTTGATTCCCCCCCCCTCCCCATCTTCCTACATGCACATCTTGAAGATGTGTTTTTCTTCTCCAATAAAACAGCTGTAGAATCCATGATAGAGAAAGGACGGGTTATTTTTATCCATTCAAAAATCTCTTTCCCATCTTCCCAAATTATCCCCCCAAAATAACCAATGGATCCATGTGGCTCCTAATCCTGAGGAAGCAGAACTCTTAAGGGAGAACATCTGAGCATTCCTGAAGAGATGAACAGCTGAAGACCGAAGGCTTAAGCTGCTCCACTTCCTGTTCAGCAGGAAACCCGCTTCCACTGTGGCCGTTCCCTTGGATAAAGACCCATATGTACATCTTGTGATATATTTGATAGAGAGCTGCTTGTGATATCTTGCTCTAACGTTCTCACTTCAGGCATCGCCTTCTAGAATGTGGCATTTCCTGTCTACAACTGCCGCTCTCAGCATCTTCAACCATGAGATAAGACTCTGGTCCACATCTGTGCAGGACAGGAAGTTGAGGAAGATGGAGAGGGGGAAGGTTGGTTTTAACGTTCAGTGGCTCTCCCCAACAAGGACTGAGACCAAATCTGTTCTTGAAAGAAAATGCAATAGGCAAGCAAAATTCCGCCCCTACCCCCAAATTCCTAAATTGGACTTTATTTAACTTCTACCACACCCCAATAATCTGCTTTCTCCTCTGGAAAAATACCCCAAGCAATGAAGCCATCTCCCAGTGGAGCCAAGCAGTCTGTCCTGTCCCCCGTCGCCCCAAGATACTGTGTGACTTTGTCTCTATAAATAAGGATCCCTGGGGAGGGGCAGGCAATGACTGGGGGCAAAGCACATATATGGGGATAATATGCATGTCCCAGGAATTCCTGGGTCAGAAGTCCCAACTTTCTGTACCGACCCAAACTCTGACAATGATCATCCAAAACTGATGCCAAGTTTCCACAGAGGTAAGCAAACAAGCATTTGAGGAATGGCATAGACTGCATGCAAGAGTTTGGCTACAGCACAGAGTCCTCCATCCTAGTGCCTTTCAGATGTGCTAGACCAAACGCTCTGCCTGGGAATGCGGGATTCAGGGCGTCCCAAGAAGGGTGGGCGGGGGAAGGGACCAACTGGAAGAATTGCATTTACAATGCCGAATCAAAGACGCAAGTACTTCCTAACCCCTTTGAGAATCCAAGGCCTTCTGGAGATGCAGTGGCTCTCCTATCAAATTGATGGAAAGGTTTGGTATTAGGGATATTTTCAGATTGTCCAACAAGCAGCAAGGGGAACTGCACAGTGAAAGCTGAAGAGGACATCAACTTGAGAACGTCAGGACTAATTGGGCCGCAATGTTAGGCCTCTTTCTTGGGACCTAGCAGCTCGAACACCTGTTCAAAAGTTAGCCCAACCAATCTTGGTTGGTGAACTCTACCATTCCATATGTACAAAGATGAGAAGCAAAACGGACTGCAAATGAATGGACTGCACTAACCTTTTCAAACCCACCCATTTTGAAATGTCAGAAATACCAAAGACCTTTTGATTATCTTCTGCAGACAAAGTTGAAATCTTACAGGACAAAGCAACAGTCTCACCCCTGGAGAGACTAAAGCTGTCCTTCCCCCCACCTCCCAACCAACAACTGCCTCCTGTAAACATTTTACTCTACGATCAAAAATCTACCAAACGGGGAAGTTCCTCAGGGGAGGCTCCCTAGATTTCACTCCCTGCTTTTCAGGAGCAGCTCATTTCAACAAGTTCTCCTGGTCTTGAAAATTGTCTCCTAGGAAATGCAAACAAATGTTGGGACGTTGGAGACTGTGGAGTGACATCAACACCACAGCGTTGGGGTTAAATTCCAACAGTGGCAGTTACTTAACAGTTTTTCCGTCGAGACAAAATCAGGATACAACCGACGGCGGGGCCTTTCTCTCTAAAAGTTCACATCAGTTGCAGTTCAAGTGAGGCTGCCAACTCACACCACTTGCAGTGATGTGGCTTCTCCGTCCAACTGATATTTGATCTGGTTAAGTTCTTCCAGCTCTTGCTGGTGCCGATCAGTTTTGTGCCCCACCAAGGAGCGGTAGAAATGCAAAGCAAAGATGATGAACACGACACCAACTGGAACCATAATCACCGTGGAGGCCATGGCAGCGTTCCAGCCAGAGCTGTCTGTAGAGGCTGTGGCGTTGCCATCGTGGAGATTTTCCGGAGCGCAGCACTTCCTGCTCGTCCCCATGTTGCCGACAGGCATAAACTTGACCCAGCAAATCAATACCACTTCAGTGAGGAAGAGGAAGATCCCCAAGGCCGTGGAGAAGCCCCAGGCAAGCTCAATATAGTGGTGCATTCGTTCATGGGGAGACTCGTTGACCGAATTGAGGTTGTGGATGTTACTGACAGCTTCGATATTGGGCAAGATGCAGGTGCTGACCATAAGAGCGAAGAGATGGACGGCCACCAGCACCGTCGTGCAGGCACTGAAGGCCACCAGCAGCTCCCAAGGGTAGTCGTAGTCTTCCAGTTGCACCTCCACCATGGCTACCTGGAGAAGGACAGATTGTTGTAACTTAAAGAAAGTAACCGCTGGAGGTCATTCAATGAACTTCCTGGCTCACTGCAAATGTGAACCCAGCTTTTAATTCCCCCCCCCCCCAAAACCCGTCAACTTGTTTTTTAAAAGCCAAATATCTTGGCGCTGTCTTTATTCCAGCAGGATAATCCACTACTTCTCTAGTTTTACTAATCTTAGTTCAACAGAGCAGATAATTTTTTTTGGGGGGGGAAGGGTAATTGCAGATGTGGAATTAGAGACCGTCTTACGAGTGTTCAAGCCTTCAGTTGGTCCAGGGCCATTTACTGGAAAGTAAACGAATAAGGTTTGCACCCCATCACCAATTTTTTTCCTTCTACTCTGCCTCCAGATGTTTTTCCTTACCCAAACTACTTTCGAGCTAATTTGATGTAGTGGTTAAGGCAGTGTTTCTCAATTTAGCAACTTCAAGATGTGCGGACTTCAACTCCCAGAATTCCTCAGCCAGCCATGTTGGCTGGGGAATTCTGGGAGTTGAGGTCCACACCTCTCAAAGATGACAAGATTGAGAAATACTAGGTTAAGGCTAGAAACCGGGAGACCAGGAATTCTAGTCCTGCCATGGACACGAAGCCAGCGGGATGGCCTTGGGCCAGCCACTATCATAACCCAAGGAAGAAGGCAATGGTAAACGACTTCTGAAATCTTGCTCAGAAAACTGCAGGGACTAGTTCAGGAAGTTGCCAGAAGTTCAGGAAGTTGCCACTGATCAGAAGACCTCATATAAATCAAACAAGTAGAACAAGCCACCTATTTTTACCTTGGGGTAAAGAGGCTGGATGGCTGGTTTTGCAAAAAGCACTAAAGTGACTAGACTCTATCCCCCCCCCGCCCTTTTTATTTCCATGAATACAAGGCGATCAGTGTCATGCTTGGAGACCTTCTTGAATCAATGAAATAACCAAGATTGGTGCTTTGCTTCGCTGCATGCAACTTCCCTTTCTTTATATATCTATTTTTAAAAAAAACAAACAAACCTCATAATACCAAGGAAGCTTTATTGTAAACACAGTACAATTTGCCTAACTTTTTTTTTTTTTAACCCACCCTGCTTTGAACTCAGGAGGAGCCACAGGAGCAAAGTTATTCTAACCCTGTTTGCTCAGAAATAATTCCGAGAGAGATCAAGGAGTCCAACTCCTCAGTAGGTCTGTTTAGAATGGTAGCTTCCAGTTCCTTCCAGAGAAATACACTGGCTTTGTAATGTTTTCTTTTTAAACTATTAAAAGAAAAAATGAAAAGCATAGCAAGAGCTGAAGGGAAAACATGTTTCAAACCAGCACGTCCAGCTACACTCACATTGGTTTATGCAATTTATGCTCCCATGTCCAGATCTAAATCAGCCTTAACAACTTTTAACCTTAATAACTTTACATTGGGTGCACTTCAGCTCCCAGAATTCCCCAGCTAGGGGAATTCTGGGATCTGAAGTCCACACAACTTAAAAGTTGCCAAGTTTGAGACTTCTTCAATCTGGTGCCATCCTGGTTTGATGGCCATCTCTAGCTACCGTAGCCTGGGATAATAGGAGCTTAAGTTCAACACATCTGAACAGTCCACTTATTCAGGTGAGCATCTCTCTCTTCTCTCTTTCTCCTCCTCTCACTTTCTCTCATCCACATCTACACATGAAGTCCTCAATGGGGGCAGTTACAGGTAGCTGTCGACTTACAACAGTTTGTTTAGGGACCGTTCAAAGTTACAACACTGAAAAAAGTGGCTTATGACCATTTTTCACACGACCATTGCCGCGTCCTCATGATCATGTGATCAAAATTTAGACACCTGGCAACTGACTCCTATTTATGACCGTAGCAGCATTTCTTGTTTTTTTTTAATCTTTGAAGACGTTTCGCTTCTCATCCAAGAAGCTTCTTCAGCTCTGACAGGATAGTGAGGAATGGAAGGATTCATTTAAATCCTTCCTTAAGCACCTTTGGGACAACCATGACCTGGATGACTGAGAATGTCTACCGTTTTTAAAGCTTCCTTGGGGCTGCTTAGAAGATGATCCCAATTCTCTATGAGTTGATTGGAACATGATGCAGAACAACAGTAAATAAATCTCGCCGGTTGTGTTGCAGTTCTACCACCCCTGCAGGAAAGGGGTGGTAGAAAGAGGAGACCGTGTGCAATTTGTCCTGGTGCTTGCCTCTACAGCCAAGTATGATCCGTAGTGCCTCTTAAAGCTATTAATCCCCAACTTGGCACATGAGCGTGCTGCTTGAAGAAAATTGGGGGAGGGCAGCGTCCCATATTCTGGTCTGACTGGTTATAGCTCCAGCTTTGGCTTAAGTTCCAGTTCCTTGGCAGTTTCCCCAGATAATTTGGGGAGGAGGGGAGGGAGATGGAAGAGGCGGCTGGCTTTAAGCCCCAGCAAAATGGCTCCCTCCATCTGATTCAACGTCTTCTGGCAGACGCGTAAACAGGAGTTTTATAAAGTTCTTGAAAGGGGGAGCCTCTCCAGACCCACAAAAGGACGTCTCTCTTGTTGGGTGGGTCTCCCAACAAGAAGGGGGTTAATATGTCCCAGGAAAGCGCCCAACTGGAAGCCATGAATCAAGTTACTGGATAGGAGGGGGAAGAGAGGCAAGAGGTGAGCAGTTTATTTTTCCGAAAGTGGGCCACAGTTAAATGGAGTGGTGAGAGCTGGTTGGCCGAAAGTCTGACAAGGTAGCACGTGCTGCCTAAATAGCAAGACTTGGAGGAGGAGGACACCCACTTCACGCTCAGTTCCAGGGTGGGAACATCCAGCTCTAGATTTTTAATGGCGCCCTCCCCAAATCCTAGCATTAAAAACCCCAAATTTGGACTCTCTTCCCTTCTACTTCCTGCTTTGCAAGAGAAACAGGGAGTGGAAGAAATGGGCCCCACTGCGCAGACGCCTCCGTTTCAACGTTGGGTGAAAGTACAGGTAGTCCCTCGACTTACAATAGTTCATTTAGTGACCGTTCAAAGTGACAACGCCACTGAAAAAAGTGACTTTTTCACAGTTGCAACCTTTGCAGCATTCCCCATGATCATGTGATCAAAATTCAGATGCTTGGCAACGGGTTCATACTTAGGATCGTTGCTGTGTCCCAAGGTCATGTGATCCCCTTTTGCGACCTTCTGGCAATGGGGAAGCCAGATTCACTTAACAACCGGGTTACTAACTTATCAACTGCAGCGATTCATTTAACAACTGTGGCAAGAAAGGTCGTAAAATGGGGCAAAACTCACTTAACCAATGTCTCACTTAATAACAGAAATGTTGGGCTCAATTGTGGTCGTACGTTGAGGACTACCTGTAATGTTTCTCAACCTGAGGCACTTAAGATGGGTGGACTTCAACTCCCAGAATTCATGCTGGCTGGGGAATTCTGGGAGTTGAAGTCCGTCCATCTTAAAGTGGCTCAAGTTGAAAAATGCTACACTAGACTTTTTTTTCCCCCCTAAGAATTTGAAAACCTGCCCCTTGGGCTGCCTATCATGTTTTAGGAATGACCCAGATGACAATCTCATCAGTAGGTTGTGGTTTAGCTTCGTCAAGTTTATTAAGATCTTCCATTCTGAGCAATTGGGTGAAAAATGCAATTCAGATCCCAGAGGGACTTTGACAAACATTCCAATTTTGGCTCCTGCAAACCCTGACGGGCCTCTTGCCAGCAGCCGCCTCTATTTCCAGAGAATGAAAGCTGCCTCATATTTCCCTCATTTGTATTTTTTGCAGTTGCTTTTAAAGATACAATCCTATTTTCTGAAAACCAGGGCAGACCGGGCAGACCAACCAATTTCGTTGTATACATGATGTACAATGACAATAAAGGCTATACTACTACCGACAATATTTTCTAACCCAATCTCAGGTGAAGCTGCCTTGTTAAAAAATAAAGGTAGTCATTGACTTACAGCAGGGGTCCCCAAACTTGGCAACTTTAAGACTTGTGGACTTCAACTCCCAGAATTCTCCAGCCAGCTATGCTGGCTGGAGAATTCTGGGAGTTAAAGTCCATAAGTCTTAAAGTTGCCAAGTTTGAAGACCTCTGACTTACAGCCACAATTGAGGCCAACATTTTTGTTGCTAAGTGAGACAGTTAAGTTGCTAAGTGAGTTTTTTCCCATTTTACAAGCTTTCTTGCCACAGTGGTTAAGTGAATCACAGCAGTTGTTAAGTTAGTAACACGGTTGTTAAGTGAATCCTGCTTCCTCATTGATTTTTCTGAGTCAGAAGGTCACAATGGGTGATCACATGACATGGGGACACTGCGACCCTCCTAAATATGAATCGATTGCCATGCATCCAAATTTTGGTCACGTGGCCATGGGGATGCAGTCATAAGTGTGAAAAATGTGGTAAGTCACTTTTTTCAGTGCCGTTGTGACTTTGAACAGTCACTGAACTAATTGTTGTAAATCAAGGACTATAAGAGGTTCTTTCTGGATCACCATATATGATCCCATTATACTCCTAAGCATCCTAGCACACCTTCAGGTGTGTGGAATCTGCTGAGAAATACAATTTTTGAAGAGAAGGACTAGGGGTGACATGATAGCAGTGTTCCAATATCTCAGGGGCTGCCACAAAGAAGAGGGGGTCACCAAAGCACCTGAAGGCAGGACAAAAAGCAATGGATGGAAACTAATCAAGGAAAGAAGCAACCTAGAACTAAGGAGAAATTTCCTGACAGTCAGAACAATGAATCAGTGGAACAACTTGCAACTCCAGAAGTTGTGAATGCTCCAACACTGGAAGTTTTTAAGAAGAGATTGGACAGCCATTTGTCTGAAATGGTATAGGTCCGTGATGGCGAACCTATGGCACGTGTGCCACAGGTGGCACGCGGAGCCATATCTGAGGGCACGCGAGGCGTTGGCCTATGTCAGCTCCAGTGTGCATGCGCGTGCTGGCCAGCTGGTTTTTGGCCTTGGGGAAGACGTTTTCGCCCTCTGGAGGCTTCAGGGAAGCCTGAGGGTGAAAAACGGCCCAACGGGGGGAGGGGGCATGTGTGGGGATGCGAGCATGCGCAGTGTGGCGTGCGTGGGGGGATTGTGTGCTGGCACACACGCGCACTAGTGCGTGCGCACACTTCCATTTTTGGCACGCAAGAAGAAAAAGGTTCGCCATCACTGGTATAGGTTTTCTTGCCTGAGCAGGGGGTTGGACTAGAAGACATCCAAGGTCCCTTCCAATTCCATTATTCTGTTATTCTGACTATACCAGGAGACATTATTTCTTCAAATTAAGTCCTGCGGGCTAACCTATTTTCAAAGTCTGTAGGGGCTGGTTTCTCTTAGTAGGTTGAGTGAGAAATCTCTGTCCACATGCTTCTGTAGGATTTCCACTCTTCATCTGTCCTAGACTCCGAGGCAGGATTCAGACCAACAACAGAGAAGATCAACAACAACTCAGTATATTGTTGCTGGTTTCTCTAAACCAGTGATTCTCAGCCTTAGCAACTTTAAGAGATGTGGACTTCAACTCCCAGAATTCCTCAATCAGCATGCATGCTGGCTGGGGAATTCTGGGAGTTGAAGTCCACATATCTTAAAGTTGCCAAGATGGAGAAACACTGCTTAAAAATATACAAATTGGAGCTCTGGCAGAGGAACTGTGACAGCTTGCTTGAACCGAAGTGAAATGAGAATTAACAATATTTTTCCCTTCCTTAAAATGCCACTTTCCCCCAATTATATGATTTTTTGGGGGGCGGGGGGAAACATACACACTCACTTAAATTCTGGTCCCAATTATGGTCATAAGTCAAGGACTATAGATAGTCAATCATATCTGTAGTCCCCCAGCTGGTTTTGTGCCTAAAAGAGGGCGGCTGGGTTGCTTAAGAACCGCAGCCTAAATCCATCAGAAGTGTGTCAGGTTAAGGGGAGCTGTCCAAGAAACAGTATTCCAAATCCAGCAAACAGATAGAGAAGGCTGAGCCCCCAATTGGTGGGAGAAAGCGAGGTGTAGGGGTTAACTCGCAATCTCGTATTTATTTATTTAGGAGATTTATATTGCTGCCTATTCACACATGGTGACTCAAGGCGGCTTCCAAGAACATAAAAACATCATATAAAAAACTATAAAACTAATAAAAGAGGGAATCCTATAATAAATTAATAATATAATGTAATAAAATAACCCCTCACCCCCCGCCCCAGCGACAACACATCATATAAGTCATTTAATGGGCTCCATCCCGTTCTACGTTTTCCAGGCGCACTGGCAGAACCAGGTCTTCAGCACCTTCCGGAAGAGTGTCAGAGTAGGGGCCATTCTAATCTCTGGGAGAATGATGTTCCAGAGAGAGGGATTCACCACGGAGAAGGCCCTTCTTCTGGGTCCCACCAGGTGTATCTCCCTAGGGTATTGTTAGCAGATGGGAACTTAGAGATTTGTCGATGAAGATTCTCAGTCATCCAGGTAGGGTTATCTGAATGTTGAGTCATGCCAACTTCTTTTCTTGTTGGTCCAAAACATTTCGCTGCTTTTCCAAGTAGCTTCCTCAGCCTGAGCAAGTTGGTAATTGAGAATGTCCAGAGATATTTCACGAGACGAGTACTACACTCCTCCGTTCACAACAGAATACCTTATGCAACCAGACTTGAAATTTTAGGCCTAGAAAACTTAGAACTACGCCGCCTTCGATCTGACCTAAGTGTAGCACACAAAATTATACGCTACAATGTCCTACCTGTCAATGACTACTTCAGCTTCAACCGAAACAATACACGAGCTCACAATAGATACAAACTTAATGTAAACTGCTCCAAACTTGATTGCAAAAAATTTGACTTCAGCAATGGAGTGGTCAATGCCTTCCCCAAACCCCCAAATCTTTAACCTTAAACTGACTACCATTGACCTCACCCCATTCCTAAGAGGTCTGTAAGGGGCGTGCATAAGTGCACCAGCGTGCCTACCGTCCCTGTCCTAAAGTCCCCATGTATTCGAAAAATATGTATTTGAAAAATATGTACTCAAAACTATGTTTGTACTTATTATATACTCATATTAATATTTATACTTTACCTGTAATCATATACATGCTTGACAAAATAAATAAAATAAAATAAAAATAAATGTCCTCCGGGGTAAGAAATGAAACCTCCCTGGAGGACACGTATGGGGTCTACCTAACCAACTTGCTCAGACTGAAGACGCTACTTGGATAAGCAGCGAAACGTTTTGGACCCACAAGAAGAGACATCCAGTTGACATGACCTAGGCAAGATTAGAGATTCTTAGCAGCCAAATTTGGCTCCTCTGGCCAAGGATGTGGGGTCTTCCAAGAGAACCTACCTACACCTAATCCCAATCTGATGAGTGAGATGGTAGTGGAGATGCGTACAACCCAGGATTGCAGGAGGAGAAGCAAATACAAGATCATCGAATTCAGGAAGCAAATAATTGATTGGGTGGTCCATGCAACACCCAGCAGTGGAAATCCAGACACATCCCTCAGATACCAACAGAGGGAAGAAGACACATCAAAGGTTTTATCATCAAGATTGTCTCTGTTTCCATGGCCTCCTAGGAAGAGCATCACAGCAAGCAGGAAGACCAACCTCATCCCTCCCACCAGCTGAAGGTGCGGCTCCAAGAGACTTTTCTTTACCCTTCCTGTAGATCTGAAGAAAAGAGGAACCCCCCCTCTAATATAACAGCCAGAGAATTAAGACATGCTGTGTTGGCTGGGATGTGAATATCTTTTCAAAGCCACTTTTGATCTAAGAATTATTATTTTGGGAGGGGGGGGGTTAACAGCACATATTTTTTCCTTTCATACAACCATGTCCAGTTTTTCAAAGATTCCCTGGACAAATCTCTGCAGTTTTCTTGGTAAGGTTTTTCAGAAGTTGTTTGCTGTTGCCTCCTACTTCAGGTTGAGAGAAAGTGACTGGCCCAAGGTCCCCTACCTGGCTTTGTACCTAAGGTAGGATTAGAACATGGCTCCTGGTTTCTAGCCTGATGCCTCAATCACTAGATCAAACAGCACATTACCTTTGACCATATATGGAGCGTAACCGTCTCTGAGCACACAAGGAACACAATTCCCTTCTGAACAACATACTGTAAATTCTCTTTCTCGGGATTGCATCATTCCAAAGCCTCTGTGCATTTAAAAATAAAACATAGCCATACTCATGTTTTTGCCAACAATGAGGTATTTTCTATTCCAGCAGGATCGATAAATTAAATCTGTCCAACTGCCCATCCGGTTAGAACCAATATGTTAGAACCACATTTAAGACTTCAGGAGAAACTGCCTGACTGTTGGGAAAATAATACTACTTTACCCCAAGGAGTATATGTAATTAATTAACTGTGGCCCAAATTATGGCTTTTTAACTATCACTGCCAAATTAGAAGCATTCTCAATCTTGGGAAGGCTGTGTAAGATTCCAAGACCTGGAAAAAACACTAGAAAGTTGGTCAAAATGTAGACAAATATGCAGTTTTATTCCTTTGAAATGTTTTCACATCTGTACAAATTCCTTTTCTCCAGTTTTGTCATTGTAATCACCTATTTGGTGACACCAGGAAAGCAGTTTCCTAGTCCCCATAATTGCCATTTATTTGAATTATTTTTTTCAAAAANACACCAGGAAAGCAGTTTCCTAGTCCCCATAATTGCCATTTATTTGAATTATTTTTTTCAAAAAAAACCCCACTTTAGATCAGGATTTTTTCTTCTTCTGCCTGTTAAAAAAGCTTCTGAATCTCTAAATCAGTGTTTTTCAAACTTGGCAAGTTTTAAGAAGTGTGGACTTCAACTCCCAGAATCCCCCAGCTAGCACTCCACACATATTAAAGCTGCCAAAATTCTGACCTAGATAAATGGAAGAGGCATTTGTTGCTATTAAAAAAAATCAACAGCAAGTGTACAGGTAGTCCTTGATTTATGACCACAATTGAGCCCAAAATTGATGTTGCTAAGTGAAACATTTGTGAGTTTTGCCCCATTTTACCACTTTTCTTGCCACAGTTGTTAACTGAATCATTGCAATGGTTAAGTCAGTAACACAGCTGTTAAGTGAATCTGGCTCACACACCCCCCCATTGACTTTGCTTGTCAGAAGGTCGCAAAAGCAGATCACATGACCCCAGGACACTACAACCGTCATAAATATGAATCAGTTGCCAAGCATTTGAATTTTGAGTATGTGACCACGGGGATGCTGCAGTGGTCGTTAAGTGTGAAAAATGGTCATGTCACTTTTTTCAGTGCCATTGTAACTTTAAAGGGTCACTAAATGAACTGTTGTAAGTCGAGGACTACCCGTGCTAAAAAAAAATCAAAGATGCTTTGAGGGAAAAATAATTCAGGAGACTATTGTGTTCTAGCTAGAATAGAAATAGAAATAGGGAGGATAGGATAGGATAAGGAAACCCTGACGGAATCATAGAATGAGAGAGTTGGGAAGGAACTTGGTGGTCATCTAGTCCAGCCCCCTGCTTAGGAAGGAAACCCTGACAGAATCATAGAATGAGAGAGATGGAAGGGACCTTGGTGGTCATCTAGTCCAACACCAACCCCCTGCTTAGGAAGGCCTATAGTACCATTTCAGACAAATGGTTGTCCAATATCTTCTTAAAAACTTCCAGTGTTGGAAAAAAAGTGAAACTAGATTCAATTGAAAAGGCTCAGGAGTTCTATGAAAGATACTTCATGACGGAAGGCGAAGAAGAAAATAAGGAAGAAAGTAAGGAAGAATTAGAAAGTACAAGTAAGGAAGAAGAAGTCACAGAGGAAAGAGAGGAAAGATAAAAGAGATAAAAGAACGCAGGAAAAAGAGATGATAGAACAAGAAGGGACAACAAGTAGGGTAGTAAGAGAAACTAGAGCTACAAGAAAACAACATAAATAGAAAATGGAGAAGAAATTAAATTGATTTCCATTAATATTAATGGATTCAATGTACCAAAAAAGAGAAGCAAAACTTTTATAAAACTTAAAAATCTTGATACAGATGCAATATTATTACAAGAAGTTTATAAATTCTACAACAAAATACATAAAAATAATAATAGAAATTTTAGTATGAAGATTTTCATACAATTAGAGATCTTAATGCAATAGTAGATAATAAAAAGGACCATAAAACTCATTAAAAAGCTAAGAAATATATTTACCCAAATTGTTTTCTGATTCTGTGTTAGAATATAATTTACAAAAAGTGTAAATATTGATTTGTTCGATGTATATATATAT
>QLTV01000609.1:38415-51038 GCA_003457575.1 Thermophis baileyi | reverse complement strand
AGACAGATGATAGATAGATAGATAGATAGATAGATAGATAGATAGATAGATAGATAGATAGATAGATAGATAGATAGATAGATAGAGAGAAAGCAAGATAGAGAGATAGATGGATGGATGGACGGACTATTCTATTCTATTCTATTCTATTCTATTCTATTCTATTCTATTCTATTCTATTCTATTCTATTCTATTCTATTCTATTCTATTCTATTCTATTCTATTCTATTCTATTCTCTTGCACAATAAGAGGTAGTTAAAATGATAATCTAGATTATTTTTCATTGTCTCCTCCAAAAAGAATCAATTCTCCAAGAAATTTCTGTGTGGCTCATGAAATTTTCCTGTCTGACAAACTGAACTTTCTGTCTTTATCAGAGTTTTAGAGGAATAAAATAAAAGTGGTCCTTTTTACATGTGGCATCAATAAAATAAAACAAACTTATGTTTGCCATAATCTCCACCCCTAATCTATCTATCAAAGAATATTGAGTCCTAGTTTCTAAAATTTTGCTAAAGGAAATTAGTCAGATCTCAAACTGTTGAACAGCTTTGTACCAATGAGGACAGATTAGATATTATATATCTTGAATTAGTTGTTTAAATAGGGAACACAAATCATAATTGAAGGAAGTTAAATAATTCCAAAAGCCTATTTTCATTCACCTTCAATTCATTTTTACCTTTCTTTAAAATAATATCAAATTAATAATAGAGTGGACTTATATATTTCCATGAAATATCAATTGTAAATTTCTAAGTGTACTTACTGTATGTAATTATTATTATTGGAATGGAAAGGATGAAAAAAAATGAATATGATGTTCTCTTCTACATTACTATACTTTCAATTGTCTCTCTCTTGTATTCTATTTCAAGTAGCTCCATTCATTCCTTCAAGGCATTTCTTTTAACAATTCAGCTGGGGAGAGAGTGTTCCTGAATGAGAAAGGGGAAGCAACAGGTGGATTCGACATCACCAACTTGATCACTTTTCCAAACAGATCCTTTCAGAGAGTTAGAGTTGGAAAGCTGGATCTACAGGCTCCAAAAGGGAAGGAATAATTCATTGATGAAGATGTGATTGTCTGGAATCCGGCTTTTAACAAGGTATTGAATTAGTGAATCGACCACGCCTTAATCCATTATGATTCCACAGTCTCTTTTCTATTCTATTCTTCTGTATGACTGTAACTTTGTTGCTTGTATCCTTACGATTTATATTGACTGGTTCCTAATATGATTTGATTGCTTATTTGTACCCGGACTATCATTAAGTGTTGTACCTTATGATTATTGACGAACGTATCTTTTCTTTCATGTACATTGAGAGCATATGCACCAAGACAAATTCCCTGTGTGTCCAATCACACTTGGCCAATAAAAAAATCTATTCTATTCTATTCTATTCTATTCTATTCTATTCTATTCTATTCTATTCTTTCAAAATCTGATTTCTCATTTTTAAAAGAAATGAAGGCATATTCTTTCAAATGCTATTGATGATCAAGCACTCATCAAATTGAAAATATGATATTACAGTGTAAAAGCCATGTTTGCATATTTGGTTGGCATTTCCAAGAGTGCCCATATTTCCATGAGATTGTCAACATGTGCAATTATTTACTGATAAAATCAGTATCCTTTGGGAAGTCTCTCTTCTGCTCTGTTTCCTCTCTTTCTATTTGCTCAGCCAACCTGGCAAAGTGACCTGCCTTCTCCAACAATCAATGTTTGGCATTACTTTCTCAGTGGCCATTTCTAGTGTACTGGCCAAAACCATCACCATGGTTGTGGCATTCATGATGACTAAACCAGGATCTCATATGAGGAAGTGGGTGGGGAAAAGATTGGCTTTTTGGACTGTTCTTTCCTTTTCTCTTGTCCAAATATGTATTTGTATTCTTTGGTTGTCAACATCTCCCCCATTCCCTGAGTTGGACATGCACTCAGAGTTCCAAGAAATGATTCTACAGTGCAATGAGGGGTCAGCCTCCTTCTTCTACTGTGCCTTGGGCTACATGGGTATCTTGGCCATTGCCAGCTTTATTGTGGCTTTTCTTGCCCGTAAATTACCTGACAGCTTTAATGAAGCCATGGTCATCACCTTCAGCATGTTGGCCTTTTTCAGTGTGTGGATCTCCTTCTTTCCAGCCTATCTGAGCACAAAAGGAAAAGCCATGGTAGCTGTGTAGGTCTTCTCCATCTTGTCCTCTAGCACTGCATTACTGGGATGCATATTTTTGCCAAAATGCTACATCATTTGTTTCTGGCCTGACCTCAACCACAGGGAGCAACTGATAAAGAGAAATTAGTTCATCATGTGATATTTCTGTTCAGAGAAATTGCTGAAAAAAAAGAAATTGGAATGCTTTCTATAAGAAAAATATACAAAATTATAGGAACAGTTTTTTTATTTATTTTATTTTTTAAAGAATGAATTGAGTATGATATTTATGATTATTAAGGTTTATTATGATTGTCCATTCCAAAAGTGCTCATGTTGCTGTATTATCACCATTTTCCAAGATTCTTTAATCAAGTCCTTTCTCTTTTCAACACATCAATTGAACTTGATTTTGGTCATCTAGTTTTCTTGTTCCCTGTTAGGATATTTCAGATATTGGTTCAAATGATGTCCAGCATTTGCAGACAGATGTTCAAAGGTTTTATACTATCAATTACTAAAGTGTTAGATAAATACAGTAAAAAGGGTGATTACCATTTTATGAACATATATTTAACACAGTGTCATAGGATATCAATTTTGCATTATTTAGGTTTCCTTGAAATGTAACATTTATTGAGTTTGTGAATGCTATACATTTTACTGAATTTAAAAAAAAGGCTTTCTTGCTGGGTCATAACTATTCACTCTCTACCCATCAATCTATTTCCATTGCAACCTGTTATTAAATATTCATAATATGAGAAATTTAGTGAAATTAAATAAAATGGTTGTTGTTTTTTTGATATATATATAAGTTCTATTTCTGCGATCATGGAAAAACCAGAATCCATGAATATCAGCTGGCAGTCAATTGCCACAATCCCAAATCCCTAATTTCTACCCACACTGACACCGAATACCACCATTTCGATTGGAGCAATATAAGAATCACCTATCTATCAACTGCCATGCATGAGAGTTTATCGAAGCCTGGAACTCCATCAACCAACACACTGACCTACAGCCAGCCTATGAACCAGGAGGGGTATTCACTTACCTTCCCTACCGGTTCGCAAATGTGAGTGCGCGTGCACCACCTCTGCACATGCGTAAATCCTCCAGTGCATGCTCTTTACTAGCACGCTCGCCTTCCGCGCATGCGGCCACCCAGGAAAGCATGACTAAATAGGATGGCATTACATCCGGGCGGGTGGGCAGGCCCACCTGCAGTTGGCACTACCGGTTCGCCTGAACTGTTCTGAACCAGCAGAATACCACCTCTGCTATGAACCCCTGAGAATTCAAATCCACTGCACAGCCAAGCAACGATGGCAATGCCCCTCAAGCAACCCATACAACCCTCCAACCTCTGCACTCTTTCTAGAAAGAGTGCAGAGAAGAGCAACAAAGTTGATTAGGGGACTGGAGGCTAAAACATATAAAGAACAGTTGCTGGAACTGGGTATATCTAGTCTGATGAAAAGAAGGAGTAGGGATGACATGATAGCAGTCTTCCAATATCTCAGGGGCTGCCACAAGGAAGAGGGAGTCAAGCTATTCTCCAAAGCACCTGAGGGTAGGACAAGAAGCAATGGGTGGAAACTAATCAAGGAGAGAAGCAACTTAGAACTAAGGAGAAATTTCCTGACCATTAGAACAATTAATCAGTGGAACAACTTACCTCCAGAAGTTGTAAATACTCCAACACTGGAAGTTTTAAAGAAGAGATTGGATAACCATTTGTCTGAAGTGGTGTAGGGTTTGCTGCCTGAGCAGGGAGTTGGACTAGAAGACCTCCAAGGTCCCTTCCAACTCTGTTATTCTAATTCTAACCAGCATTAAAAACTAGCCTGATGTGACCCACACCTGACCCATCACAAGACCTGTCACAAGAGCCTCATCTGACATGACCCTTACCTGATGTGACCTTCACAAGACCTACTGACCACACAAACCCTTTTAAGCAGAAGAACACTGACAATGACATCCGCTAAATTCCACTGAAGATGTTACCTAGCCTGATAATGAAACATTCAGAAACCAACCAGCAAGTTCAGAGAATGAACCTCCACCCTGAAATTTTATTTGTGTCAAAAGAGGATTTGTGGAGGATTACTCTTAGTAACTGTTAGATCTCTGTCCATGTAGTTGGATTGGCAATATATAAACAATGTATGTATGTATGTTTAAAACAAAATCACTGTATTGATTTGTGCTGTATTCTGATTGGTTGATTGTGTTGCAAATTGCCATAAGAGGGAGCTAGAGATCATAGCTTACTCTCTCTGACATGCTCTATTTGATATTCTAGTCTCTGTTGTATCTGAGCTGTGTTTATATTGTAATATCTTTGTTTACTGTGAATGACAAAGGCAACCCGTAAGAAGACTCTGTAATTGTAATTCTTTGGACTGTTATTCTAGCTAGTTACAGATTCAAACGTGTATGACCTGGACTGTTTATTGGATTGTGCTATTTCTTAAAGTAAATTTTAACTCAATTTAGTGTATCTGTGTGTGGCTGAATAGTTATTCATATCTACTATCATAACGTTTCTATGTGCATATCCTTGTTACTCAAGGGCTACTCTGCACATACCTTAACAGTAACAAGATTTCTTATACCAGTAGTTGCCCATTCCAAAAGAAGTGCTTGTGGTGCTGCATTTTCAACCACTTCCCAAGATTGTTGAATATAACGCTTTGTCCCTTTCAACACTCTACTTCAAGAGACTTGGAGAAAATTGATTTCTCATGTACTGTTAGGACTTTTCAGTTATTGACTCAAAGCATATCCAATGTTTCACATGCTACTTTCACGATATTTATACTTTCTCTTTATAAACCAGCTGACACCTGTAACTTTACAGAGCAAATTGAGATTTTGCCTTGCTCTTACAATTTCAGGCCCTGATGATAGAAGTTGTATATCTGAAAGAGACCATAATGAAGTAAGAGAAATAAAGATTAGAATTCACATACATCAGGGGAAAAAAATCATATTGTCACTTCCTCTAAAATTATGTACTCACATTTTGGTATGGCTATCAGAGAAAAGTAAAACATCAAGAACTGCATAGTAACTTTTTAAAATGAATTTAGACATATACAATTTGTACAAAATGCAAAATTCCAAAATGAGGACCTTGCTTTTAAATAGGAACATTTCATGATGATATTTGCATAAGCTCAGTGAGATATAAAGAAGCCCCAAGAAAGCAAGGTTCAATTGAGAATTTTGATTCATTAGAAGAATCTAGATAAAGTCCATCTCCCTTCCTCTCTCCATCCCATCCATCCATCCACCCATTCATCCATCCATCCATCTGCTGACAACCCACTACCCAGTCCTAAGTCCCATAGGAAATATTACATTTTCACAGCCTTCATTTGACTGCATCCCTATCTCTGGGGAAATATTCAATACTCACTATCTATCTGTATAAAGTGCTTAGAAGGTGACCTTCTGAGTCCACAAATATACCTTGTCAGAAGAGTAAGGGTCAGAGAAGAAAGTTTCTCTCCCCTATTGCAATTGCTCTCTAAATTATGTGGTTTTATTGGCACTTATTTTTCAGAAAATGTAACCAGTGTTGGGAAGCATGTGGGAAGTTGCTACTCTTAATATTTTGCTCTCTTGCACGTTCCTCAAACATCCCAGAGTTCACTTCATGTCTATGTAACCATGACTTGACTGTACTTCTGGTATCCTTCAGGTATTCACAGCAGCACAGCAACTGCCTATACTGTACAAACTAAATTGAGGGACAAACCTTTCAAAGAAATGATCTTACAAAGATCTTAGGAAGTACTATGGATGGTTTCTACCACTGTTCCTAACTGCTGGAACAACTTCACCCTCCTGACCGCTAAAGCCCATCAAGATATTCCATCTGCCATTCTTTTCATACTTTCCTTGAGTTCTATTTGATAATTTCTCCCTTCTTTAGTTACATAGTAGAAATGAAAAGTAATTGAAATTTTTAGTTTGATTACAGGTGGAAAATGAGATTTGGGGAGAAAAGAATAAGGGAGAAATAGCTGGTTATAAAAATTAAACTTCAGCCAAATTGGACCCAAAAAGTATGGAATGGATGCAGCGAAGGATGAAATGTTTCTGGAAAACTCCTGCTGTTTATGTTTACTAACATCATTCTTTGGCTTTGTGTTGTACTTTTATTTTTGGTTAGCCACTCTTTGATAACCCCCCCCACCCGGAGGAAACCTCTTCCAAATTTAAGCAGTGTTCAAAATAAATGTTAGGCTCCATTGCCTCTTTTCTCTACTATTCCTCTAATCAACTAAATATTTGCAGTGAATACAGCAATCTGCATGTTGATTTATGGAATTTTCAATACGGTTGTGTTCATCAATGACAATAAAATTAAATCTGATACTGCAAGTGAGGAAGGGATGAGAGAGAGGGGGGGGGAGAGAGAGAGAGAAGAGAACTACTTTCATCTCTTTGGAAATTGTGAGTTGTAGATGACCACAGCTTTTACTATGCAGTTAAAACCTCTGCCGGAATTGGTCAGCAAAGGGTTTGAAACCCACAGTAAGATCTAAGGCTGCAGAAACCTGTCCATTTCCAAATAGAAGATAAAATGTATTTCCTGCTCATGACTAACTTAAGTAAAAATGTCAACCAACCTATACATTGTGGAAAGAATAGAGGTATCCCCTTCCCTTCTAGGGGGATCTGGAAAAAAATCATACACAACTTCTTAAAATGAGGGAATGCCAACATATCTAGGCATCTTAATGATATGCATTGGAAAGAGAACTGCATTTATAATTCATTGTAAAAGAAATAAAAGAAATTTTAAAAAATCAAGTGTAGTTTGTATTGAAAATTCCCCTCTGTACATTTTATTAGCAATTGTGCATTTTAAAAAGCATTTAAACGTTGGCCACTTATTCTCTCATCAACAACAAAATAATGATCTCCGACAGGAATCGCCATTTTTTTTTAATTAGGCCAAAACATCAAAGATTGCATGGAAGACGATTTCAATTCAAGAACAATAAACATATCTTCAACCCAAGGGGATTGGCACAATGATAATAATGGCTGTATGTTTGCTACAAGTCAGAGCCATTGCTACCAGTTGCCTCCCCTTCTTATTCGCTGCCAGAATATCTGTTCAAACCCTGATGATATTAAGACACAAATTTGCACTCTCATGGATCTTCAAATAGACAATGGTTGATTTTTTGATTAGGTGTACTCTTGGATAGAAACCTTGAATTAATAGGATTAACTATTGGAATAATACAAACTTCCCTCTGGGGTAGGATAGGAGAGGATGGAATAGAGACATTTTCAAGAGTGAAGATGTTGCTCCTTCTGCTGTTCTTGGTGAAGCAAATAGAGACTCTGGGCTGCCCTGCAAGTGATGCTTTCCTTGTTCCACATGAGTGGCACCAACCTGGGGACCTCATCATTGGTGGGATAGTGTCCCACACCTATTACAACCTTTATGAAATTAATTTTAAGGAACTTCCTTCTATAACATCTTATGATGTATCAAAGTAAGATTTCTTTTTCTTTTTCTAATCTTCACCAGTTTCCCTAAAATTGCATGTGAGAGTAAAGAAACTTTGGTGCAAAACATCTTTTGAAGAACATTTAGCAAGCTTAAGGGAATGTTTTTTTTTTTTTTAATCTGTATTGTCAATCTTAACAAAACATACATACAATAAATGATTGATACATGCTGGAATTGTTCATATTCCATTTTGGGGAAAAAGTTAGGGTATGGGTTCAGTGATGGGTAACTAAATCCCATCGCTACTGGTTCGCATGCAAGCTCGTGTGTGCGCACGATGCTTCTGCGCATGAGCAAAAGCATCCGAGGTGCGTGGGTGGAACCTCCCGCCGCTGCCGCTACAGGTTTGTAGAATCGTACCGTACCGGTAGCAACCCACCGCTGTATGGGTTCCATGAATGGGTTTCTATGAAAAAAGCATTATTTTTATTTCTTGTAGCAGATATTTGTTGTAAATCATGCAAATAATGTAAAAAAATCAAATTGAACAGTCTACAAATTATTCAGTATTTTAGAAAACCTATTACTTTCCTACCTTCCTCAGAGAAAGAAATGTTTGTTATTTCATATAGAAATGATGCCACCTTATGAGAATTTGCCAACTTCCTCTTTCAACTGGGATATTTAAATCATTTGCAGTGTAATAATCAAATTCTACCAGCACATCCTTGCCTTGGCTTTTGCTGTGAAGGAGATCAATGAGGACTCCCAGATCTTACCTAATGTCACTCTTGGGTTCCACATCTATGACAGTTACTATGATTCAAGGATGACCTATCGCACCACTCTGGACCTACTTTTCAAATCTCAGGAATTTGTCCCTAACTACAATTGTGATCGCCAGAAGAATCTCATGGCTATCATTGGAGGATTTGATTTTGTCACATCATTTTATGTAGCTGAAATTATAGGATTCTTCAAGATTCCACAGGTAAGTTCTAAAGGGGTTGAGCAGAAAATTCTTAATCTTGTGGTTGTTAACAGAATAATTAATGGGCATCAAAGATTAGGCTTAGTTTTCTCTTAAGATGTTCTGCATGGGTTAAGGTCTACTACTTGGCATTCTTTTCTGAAACTACAATGCCAGTTACAGGAAGTAAGTATCAAGGATCAATACCTGAGGGAAGATTTGAATGGCTTCTATTAAAACAATTGATCTAGTGCATGTGTTTGAAATATTTTCACGCAATGAGAACATCCTCAGAATAACAGAATTGGAAATGACCTTGGAGGTCTTCTACTCCAAAAAAATTGTTACTATATTCTTAAAAAATACTAGGGGGAAAATGTTCCTTGGATATATTTTATATGAAAACAAGATAGGAAAATTAAATTTAAAGAATACTACTGGATTTTCTTTTAGCTGACATATGGCTCATTAGCCCAAGAGGAATTTCAGACCAGTAAGCTCTCTTCACTTTATTTCATGGTCCCCAAAGAGGACCATCAGTACATTGGAATTATCCAACTACTTCGTCATTTCAGGTGGACATGGATTGGGATATTTTCTGTTGATAACAACAACGGAGAAAATTTCTTACAGAAAATGCAGCCCTTACTTTCACAGAACGGAATCTGCTCAGCGTTTATACAAAGGCTTGCTCAAAAACTCCACTTGGAAAGATTCCTAGAATTTTATCAAATGATCTCCATTATTTTCATTAATATGATGAATAGCAAAGCCAATGTGTTTCTTGTCTATGGAGAAGCCTGGACAATTATATGGCTAAGATTTATAACATTTCTGGTAGATCCTGAAAGCAAGAAAACTGCATTATTAAGAAAGGTGTGGATCATGACTGCACAGATTGATTTTGTACTGTCAGGCGTTCAAATCAGTTCAGATCTCAAGATGTTCCATGGAGCTTTTTCCTTCAGTGTTCATTCAACAGCAGTTGTAGGTTTCAGGGAATTTCTTCAGACCATAAATCCTCTTTCAGACTACAGAGATGGGTTTCGGCAGAATGTTTGGGAACAATCATTTGATTGTTCATTTCCAAAACCAGAATTACAAAAAATGCAGAGTAAGCAGTGCACTGGGGAGATGAAGCTGGAGGATCTTCCTGCATCTATATTTGAAATGGAAATGACTGGCCAAAGCTACAGTGTCTACAATGCTGTTTATATTGTGGCTCATGCTTTGCATGCTCTATACACGTTGGGTTTCAATTGGAAGAAAACTATGATGGGTAAAAAAACTGATCTTCCAAATTTGCAGGCTTGGCAGGTATTCTCTTTCATTTCAATGAACAGTTTGATGTAGAATTATTTTTTGAACCATTGTAGAAAGTCTTAATATTATTTATTTATTTATTATTATTTATTATTTATTTATTTTGTCAAGCATGTATTAGATAACAGATATAAGTATAAACATGATTATGAATACATGAAATGGATATGAATAAAAGGGAACATTAGGACAGGGACGGTAGGCATGTTGGTGCGCTTATGCACGCCCCTTACAGACCTCTTAGGAATGGGGTGAGGGCAACAGTAGACAGTTTAAGGTTAAAGTTTTGGGGGTTTGGGGAAGTAACCACAGAGTCAGGTAGTGCGTTCCTGGCATTGACCAGTCTGTTGCTGAAGTCGTATTTTCTGCAATCGAGTTTGGAGCGGTTTACCTTAAGTTTGTATCTATTGTGAGTTCGTGTATTGTTGAGGTTGAAGCTGAAGTAGTCATTGACAGGTAGAACATTGTAGCAGATAATTTTGTGTGCTACGCTTAGGTCAGACCGAAGGCGGCGTAGTTCTAAATTTTCTATGCTCAAGAACAAGCCATGCAAGATTAGGTTAACAACTCTTAATGCCTTTTTGGCAATGTAGTTACAGTGGGCTCTGGCACTTAGAACATTAGAGATGAGTACTCCAAGGTCCTTGACAGAATGAGGGTCGTCTACAAGGTTGTGTCCACTCAGCTTGTATGTTGTGTTCTGATTTTTTTTGCCAATGTGTAAGACAGAGCATTTGTTGATTGAGATTTGAAGTTGCCAATTGTTTGACCATTCTGACACATAGTCAAGGTCTTTTTGAAGGGTAGCAGCATTGTCGGTGGTGTTAAATAGTTTTACATCATCAGCGAAGAGAATGCAGTTGCTTATAATATGATCACAAAGATCATTTATGTAAAGTATAGTAAAGTATAAAGAGTGTTGATCCTAAAATGCTGCCTTGGGGGACACCGCTGTTAACAGGTGCAGGATTTGGTAGGGTGCTCCCTATTTTGACCACTTGTTGCCTGTTTGACAGGAATGCAGATATCCAATTATGAAGGGGTCCAGAGATGCCATAAGATTTTAGTTTTAGAAGTAGTTTGTCATGTACCACTGAATCAAAGGCTTTACAGAAGTCTATGTAAATTTTGTCTATTGCTTTGCCCTGATCGAGTTGTGTAGTCCATATGTTTTTGCAGTGTAGGAGTTGCAGATTACAGGATAATGTTTTTCTGAAACCAAATTGTTTGTTAGAGAGTAGGTTGTTTGTCTCTAAGTGGAGGGTAATGGATTGGTTTATGATTGATTCCATGACTTTGCAGGTGACGCAACATAAAATGATTGGTCTGTAATTTTCAACTAGGCTGGGGTCTCCCTTTTTGAAGATAGGGATGACCGTGGCTAGTGACCATAGGTTGGACAAGGAGCTGGTCCTGAAAGATTTTTCAAAGATTGTGCTTAGAGGTTCTGCTATGGCAGTGGAAAGTTTTTTTAAGAAGTAGGCACATAGTGCATCAGGTCCAATAGATAGAGATGGTTTTAGGCTGCGTAGTGCCTTTTCAACATTATCTTCTGTAAAATCGATTTGTATTAGATCGTTGTAATTGTGGTACGACTAGGAAATATTGGGCATGAGACTTTTCTGTTTACAAGGACTGAGCCAAAGAATGTGTTAAAGAGGTTGGCTTTAACGGGTTTATCATTACAGTCTTTACCGTTAGGTCCTTTTAGGGGTGGGATGGATCTCGAGTCTTTAAGTTTGTTGATTATAGAAGGTGCGGGTGGATTTCGTGCACAGAAGGTTTTCCTCTTGTTTGATGTGATAATTGGTGTATTCAGTCATTATCTGGTGGCATAGGTTTTTGTAGCGGCTTTTAAAGTTAGCCAAAGAGATATTTTTTTTTTGATTGGAGCTTCCTTATTGTTATGGGTAATTTGTTTTTTCTTTTTTGGGGGGTTATTAGTGGTACGTATAGTTTAATGACTCTTTTGACTTCGAGCAAAAAAAATATTATAATGGTTTTCAGCAGTATTACAGCCAGTGAATAGAATTTGCCAATCAAGAGATGAGAGGTCGGTGTTGTGTTCTAGCATGGCAAGCCCTACGAAATGATGCACACACACACTGTTTGCAAAATAATACCCTTTTACTACTAATAAAGGATTCTTAGTAGCTAGATTTTAAAGTCCTTAAATAACAAGAAAGTCCGTCATGCCAAAAATCCGGTATAAAGTTGGACAGAATTCAAACCCCCAAAGTAAACAGGCAATTAGTTCCTCCGTTATCAGTAATTCACAGAAGTTGGCAAAAAGCCCGGAATGAATTAGCTCAGCACCTGAAAGTCCAGAAATCAAAGCCGTAGAAATCCCAAGAGCAGCAAGACGTGGTCAGAGAAAATGCAACAAGTTTTTTCCAGCGTCGGCTTCAGTGTGCTGAAGCCTTAAAGTGCCTTAGGGCATCGCCAATCCGCCTGCAGATTTACACGTGAGGAGACCTCCTCCTGCAGAGCCACTCCTGCCTGCTAGCTGCCCTGCGTGCCCTAGCATCAAGCAGAGGCTCCTCCTCTTCTCCTGAGTCACTCAGCTCCAACTGAGGAGGTGCAGAAGTCCCTGGTTGGCTGTCATCCTCTGGCACTGAGTCCCCCTCGGTATCTGACCCAGGGCCAAGGTGCACAGGAGAAATTGCCATGC
>QLTV01000608.1:87900-102738 GCA_003457575.1 Thermophis baileyi | reverse complement strand
CTATGATAGCCACTCCCCCACCCCTTCCCTGGAGTCGTGACTGGTGCGGCACCTGAAACCCGTCTGGGCAGATCTCTGAAGGGGGAACACCCCCCTCCTGTCCCAGCCAGGTTTCGGTTATACATGGCAGATCTGCTCTCTCCTCCAGGATTAAATCCCAGACGAGAGGGGCTTTGTTCACAATCGATCTGGCATTAAGCAGCAGCAGCCTGAGGCCAGGGCCCTGAAAACCCAAGTCACCAGAAGGGTCAGAACAGGCAATCGCTTTGATACAGTGTCAGGTATCCTTCCTTCCTTCCTTCCATCCAACCTCCCACCCCTTCCTTCCTTCCTTCCTTCCTTCCACCCCTCCCTTCCTTCCTTCCTTCCTTCCTTCCTTCTCCTACCTATCCTTCCTTCCTTCCATCCAACCTCCCACCCCTTCCTTCCTTCCTTCCTTCCTTCCTTCCTTCCTTCCTTCCTTCCTTCGAATGCAGTATCGCAGGCAAACTCTGCCCACTGCCAGCAATTCGATCCTGACCAGTTTAAGGTTGACTCAGCCTTCCATCCTTCCGAGATCGGTAAAATGAGGACCCAGATTGTTGCAGGCAAGAGGCTGGCTCTGTAAACCGCTTAGAGAGGGCTGTAAAGCACTGTGAAGCAGTATATAAGTCTAAGTGCTATTGCTATTGCTATTTTGTGAGCTTCTGACACAAAAAGTCAAAGGGGAAAACAGATTCACTTAACAACCGTGTTCCTAGTTTAACAACTGCAGTGATTTCACGTGACAACTGCTGTAAGAAAGTTGGTAAAAAAGGGCCAGACTCGATTCGGGGGTGGGGGAGGGGGATCCTGTTGTTTTAAGAATGGTCTTTGCTATAATGGATGGATTCCTAAAAGCATTAGGGATCTTTTCTTGGCTGGCAGGGAAGGCAGAAAAATCCAGGCTACTTAATGAGTAACAGAGAGGGGTGTGCTTGTACCAGCTCCAAAATACTTCCTCCAAATCATATCCATAACTTCCTTGTTTTTCTCAGAAGATGACAAAAACTGCAGGAAAATTGGACCCCTCTGGAGGAACTAAGATCCCAGATTCCAAGGGACTCACTGATTGGGGATTCTTGTTGCACAAAATAGAATGGAGACAAGCTTTTAGACAGATGCACCTTATATATTTGGTGTATATAATTTGGTACTCGGTAGAAATAAGATGGTTTTTTTTTAATATATTGACCAAGCAGGAGATAATTCAGAAATTTACAGGGTCAAATGCTCTGCTATCTGGCTGACTTTAGCTGATGTTCATTTAAAAAAAAAAAGATTTCTACTAGGAATGGGCACCACCAGGAAATCCCTAGGTAGTAAGAAGAGGAAGACAAAAATAGTGAAGTGAAGTAAAAAGTGAAGGGGGGTAAGATAAGGTAAGATGAGATAAAAATAATAAAATAAAATAAAATAAAAACAAAACAAAACATAAAATTAAATAAATAAATTAAATAAATACATAAAATAACAAAACACATCAAGAAATTGCAGCGGCCTGCAATAACACCATCGGAACTGCAAAAAACTTCACTACTTGGAACATCATATATTTTATGTAGATACTTGTTTGATACCTAGGATGCTGGCAACAACCCGTATCAACCATTAGCACCAGTCAGTGGTATTTGTGACACTTTTAAATGTTCAGTTGACTGAGTTTCATGTTTAATGAATAAAAGAGATAATAATAATAATAAGTCGATACTTAGGATGCTGGCAGCAACCCGTATCAACCATCAGCGCCAGTCAATGATATTTGTGATACATTTTTGAATGTTCAGCTGACTGAGTTTCATGTTTAATGAATAAAGTATATATAATAATAATAATAAATATAAATTAATCTCCTCCATTACAGTGAAATGTCCATTTAACAGATCCTCCTATAGGACTTCCGATGTGGCAGACTAACTCTCTACTTGCCTGGAAAAACAGCTAAGTCGGCTACAACCAAAATAATCCAGGCAAAGTGTTTATATTTAACTTGATTCATTCCCTCCCTCCCACCCCCCACTGTTCTCCTACGGGAAGTCCTCGATTTGTAACCATTTGTTTAGTGACCAAATTTACAAAAGCACTGGGGGGGGGGAAAGGGACTTACAACCGGTCCTCGCACAAGCTTGGCAACCAGAACTTCAATATTTATGATGGTTGCAGCATTCCTGGGTCACATGATTGGCGTTTGCAACCTTCCCAATTGGCTTCTGACAATTAGCATCTGGATATGCAAATCTGGGGGCTTAGCAAGAAGCATTTAATTACAACAGGGGCTCTCTGGCTTTTAATGGAGGCAGCTCCTGATTGTTCACTCAGAAGGTAAACATGGTTTGGTTCGTCCCAAAGGTGCTTTATTTTTCAAGAGGCAACTGGACGTTCTTGTTTTTTCTTGGAAGACATTTCGCTTCTCATCCAAGAAGCTTCTTCAGCTCTGACAGGATGGTGGGGAATGGAAGGATTTATATTCCTTGCAGACAGCTGGTCATTTGCATCCTTTTTAGAGAGCCGTTGAAGCACTTGGAGGTTTGTCTGTGTCCTCAGGGTCACCTGAGTGGTGCAAATGGTTCCTGTAGTCTGCAATTTTTCTGGAAATTTTCCGTTCATATTCCCACACCATTCGAAGGGTGTTCATCCCAAATTGCATAGCTAAAAGTCTGTAGAGGTTCTCAGTCATCCAGGTCACGGTTGTCCCAAAGGTGCTTTTTGTCAGAGTTTGTTGCAAAATTAAATCCAGAAAGCACACACACAGGTAACTGATTCAGCAGGATTGATTTAAATAAGAAACTTCTTTATATACAAGAATATATATACAATACCAACAAGTAGTTCTTCCAAGTAAACACAAGGCAGGAGAGAGCAGTTGGTTTCATTTCAGAGTTCAGAGCAGACAGAGTACAGAGTGGGCTGAGCCACACCCAGCCTTCTAGCTTCAGTTTCAGTTTCAATTCTCTGCACAGATTCAGGTGTGTTTAAGCTCTCATTGGCTGACTTAGTTGCTATGCCTAATCATTGGCTGACCTTGTTACCATGTCTCTGCCAGTTCATAAATATACTCTGACACTTTTTCAGGAGGCAACTGGACTTTCTGGTTTTTCTCTCCTGAAAAAGCACCTTTGGGGGAACCATGACCTGGATGACTGAGAATCTCTATAGACTTGTATGGTTTGGTTCGGTTGGCTCTCAGAGGGGAGACACCGAGAAGCCGCAGAGCTGTAAATCATCATCTTTTAACAACCCCATAATCCCTTGCGGGGTGGAGTCTGGGCAACTGAATGGAGCTAGCAGTGTTTAATGGCCAGATGCCCTTCCTGTCGCCAATGCGGAGTTTTGTTCAGCAGATAATATTCTCATTGTGCCCAGAGAGAGAAATATCTGCCTCTACCTAGGATCAGGGGTGAAATGCTACCGGTTCGGCCCTGTCCGGGCGTACCGGTAGCGGTGGCGTCTGGTGGTTCAGAGAACCGGTAACGGCGGCAGTGCGAGGCTCCACCCACCTGCCCAGACGTTGCCATTTTCTTTTTTTTTAACCCTCTGCACATGCGCAAAGTGTTCTGCGCATGCGCAGAGGGTGAAAAGGCATGCGTGCGAGCGGAGCATGGGTGAAAAAGCGCACACGCGCGAAGTGCGCACTTCCGAACCGGTAGGGAAGGTAAGTAAATTTCACTGCTGCCTAGGATCAAACTCACAGCCTCCACCTCTAGGCCACCGCACCACTCCAAGCCTCAGAACTGTAAATCTAGTTTGGAATTAAACAGCAAAACCTGGATGAAGGCGGTAACCCCAAAACCACATAAATGTATTCATACAACCATTAGACTTGAGTTCATCTCAAGATTAGCTTCTTTTAGCACAGTTCTTCCCAAACCTGGCTAGAATCGAGTAAAACTAGTTTCTCTTTAGATCAGGAGTCTCCAAACTTGGCAACTTTTAAGACTTGTGGACTTCAACTCTTCTTAAAAACGGCCCCCAACTGACTTAACTGTCTCGCTGAGCAACATAAATTTTGGGTTCAATTGTGGTCCTAATTCAAGGACTACCAATTCATAAAGTAGGAGACAATTCAGACATTTAGCTCTGTTGCACAACTAACTTTATTAGCTAATTCTCAAAAACAAACCGACTACCAATGTTTCTCAACCTTGGCCACTTTAAAGCCATGTGGACTTCAGCTCCCAGAATTCTCCAGGCTGGCTGGCTGCAGAATTCTGGGAGTTGAAGTCCACACAGCTTAAAGTGGCCAAGGTTGAGAAAAACTGAGCATTTGCTTGGATCAAATTCTATTTGGAAACGGGACAAGCACACCAGATCCCAACCAATCACATTCCTTCGTTTCTCTCCTCTTTCCTTTACACCCCCCAAAAATAAAAAAAACTTTGGGTTTTTGCTGGCCTTTTTTTTAAAAAAAAAAATACATCGTCCTCTTGTTCTGCAGCAAACCCAATTTGCAGCCGCAAACACAGGCATGTGTGATGACATGCACAATTCCAGCAAGCTTTCGTGGGCTTCAGTGATGGTGCGTCAGCCTGTTCCTGCAGGCCCCATTTTATAACCCACTTTCCAGAGGATTGGAGCTTCTGAAGAAGGAAGGACCTGGCTGATATTTGTATCAATCAATCAGAATAGAGCTGGAAGGGACCTTGGAGGTCTTCTAGTCCAGCCCCCTGCTCAAGCAGGAGACCGTATACCATTTCAGACAAGTGACTGTCCAGTCTCTTCTTAAAAACCTCTAGTGACGGAGCACCCACAACTTCTGGAGGCAAGCAGTTCCACTGGTTAATTGTCCTCACTGTCAGGAAGTTTCTCCTTAATTCCAGGTTGCTTCTCTCCTTGATTAGTTTCCATCCATTGTTTCTTGTCCTACCCTTTGGAGCTTTTGAAAATAAATTGACCCCTCCTCTTTGTGGCAGCCCCTCAAATACTGCAAGACTGTGTAGAAAGTTAGTACCCACCCTTCTCCCCATCTCTTATTCTCAAACAATGCCTTTCCTGGGAGGATCACCCAAAAAGGGGGGAGGGGGCCTTGTACTCACGTCTTTCAGCCCTGCGCAGGTGACTCTGCAACCTGTGGAAGCTGATCCAGATGCTGCCTCCAGAGGAGACCTTCCATCCATTTGAGCCAGGAATTGGGTTTGGATCCAGCCCTCCACTAGAAAGTCATCACGGCAACCAGAGTGGAGCAGACCTTCCCAAGCCTGACTGACCAGCCTTACTACCAAGCCTAAGGCCATCCGGCAGACATGAAAGAAAGGACCCTGAGATGGACAAGTAAAGACTAAAAGACTCTTTTCAATCCCCAGAAGACAGCTGGAAAGGCTATGGGGGAGGGTGGAAATTCATTGTTTATTTTATTTATTTATTTATTTTATTTGTCAAACGTGTATATGATTACAGATAAAGTATAAACATGATTGTGAAAAAATAATAATAATAAGAAGAAGTACAAGCATGGTTATGAGTACATGATACTTTATGAGTACGATGTTAGGACAGGGACGGTAGGAATGGGGTGAGGTCAACGGTAGACAGTCTAAGCTTAAAGTTTTGGGGGTTTGGGGAAGAAACTACAGAGTCAGGTAATGTATTCCAGGCATTGACCACACTGTTGCTGAAGTTGAATTTTTTGCAATCAAGTTTGGAGCGGTTTACATTAAGTTTGTATCTATTGTGAGCTCGTGTATTGTTGCGGTTGAAGCTGAAGTAGTCATTGACAGGTAGGACATTGTAGCAGATAATTTTGTGTGCTACAATTAGGTCAGATCGAAGGCGGCGTAGTTCTAAATTTTCTAGGCCCAAAATTTCAAGTCTGGTGGCATATGGTATTCTGTTGCGAACAGAGGAGTGTAGTACTCTTCTTGTGAAATTGTAAGTTTTTCTTTCTTTGCTTCATTCACAATTGTAACAGTTAAATGGATTCATGTAGGGATGGCATTTGGGAGTGGTTGACACAGCAAGTTCTGAACACCTTAGATTTCTGTCTGGTGGGAGGAAAATTTGTCCAGAATGTCTGTATTGCCTGTATTTTAGAAGTAGCTGCATACACAAGCGCACACACAGAGACACACCATTCAGAATTAGACTGAGGTTATCCCCTTCACCTACCTCCACACAAAGCTCCTCCTAGGTTGATTTTTGCTCTGTGGCACTAAGGCCCAAGCAGTCATATCTCCCTGCCAATTCCATGGGGGAGGGGGCATCCCCCTCAGGCAATTTCTTCACTGAAGAAGTAGCAGAACAGAGATCTCCAAAACCCAAGCCCTGATTGTGACTCACAAATGATGCTGCCCAATTGCCCAGGAAAGCAGGATATGTTGCACTGGTGGTCTCATTAGTAGGAGTCCCAAGGCTCACTGTGTAATTTAAAAAATACTAAATAGCCTGGATTGCACACTGGCTAACCTCGATTTGGCCTCACAAACCCTGGAAATTAAGAGCTAGGGCAGGTTTAGTAACCACCCCTTGGAAATGGGCAGCCTGTAATTTGAAGGAAAACCATGGCTGTGAAGAATTTTGGGACTTGTGCTTGCTTGAAACCTGACTGGAAGCTCACAGAAAGTGATATCTGACCTCTGAAAATAATTGGTATAGAAAATTGGATACTGTAAATTTCTTTCCAGAACTTTTGCCCTGGCTGCCAGACCTTCATGGTTGAGCCACTGAAGGAATCCTTTTCTGCTGCCTCTATCAATGCCTTCCCCTTTGCATCAGAAAAATTAAAAGCACTCATCAAGTCTCCCTGATCTGATCAATTTTTAATCTTTTGCCAATAACATGTGTGTTCAACCCACATATTTTGGCAAAAAGGGGGGATTATAGAAAGTGAGCACCCACCCTTCTCCTGGAAAAATGAAATATTCTAGGAAATATTAAAAAGGCAGATTATACCTCCCTGGATGAGAAAAGGAGAAACATGCTCTTGGAAAGCAGCCCCCGCCTTTGTTAATAGCCCCAGAAAGACTGGTGCCAACCTATCTACAAGACAAAAGGCTGGGCCAGCTTATCTACAAAACAAAAGACCTTCACCCTCAGAACATAATAGGATTAGCCCTCTACCCATCTCACCACATGGCACCTGGGAAGATTGCATCACCTAGCAAGGTTCAACCAAGCCTGGGACTCAAGACAGCCTACAAAGTTACCCCTGCATGGCCCCCATGGGAGCCTGACAACCAACCAGAATACATGCCCTTGCCACAGGAACAGGAAGCAAGTTCAAAGCCCAAGAGAAGGTATAAATCCCCCCCCTCTCTCTCACCCATGTGCTCAATTGCCCAGGACCTCAAACCATGTGGTCCTGTCCACCATTAAACCATCTTTCCAAACAGCCTCCATGTTTCCAGTGTCTTTCTTCCCACTTGGAACTGAACCCAGATGGACATTTCTTCCAACAATTGCTATCATAGCAATAGCAATAGCACTTAGACTTATATACCGCTTTACAGTGCTTTACAGCCCTCTCTAAGTGGTTCACAGAGTCAGCCTCTTGCCCCCAACAATCTGGGTCCTCATTTTACCCACCTCGGAAGGATGGAAGGCTGAGTCAACCTTGAGCCGGTGAGATTTGAACTGCCGAACTGCAGCTAGCAGTCAGCTGAAGTAGCCTGCAGTACTGCACTCTAACCACTGCGCCACCTCGGCTCATCATGTCCCCCACTAGTCCTTCTTTTCTCTAGACTAGCCAAACACAATTCCTGCAACCGTTCTTCATATATTTTAGTCTCCAGGCTCTTAATCCTCTTAGTTGCTCTTCTCTGCACTTTTTCCAAAGTCCCAACATCTTTTTTGTAATGTGGTGACCAAAACTGGATGCAGGATTCCAGGTGTGACCTTACCAAGGCTTTATAAAGTCCATCGTAATCACATGTCCAGAATTTAGGGTTCCTGCCCTTAAAGGCCCCTGTCCGGAAAACCTGCTCTCCTGTTCGATTTGGCTAGAAAATCGTTTTTTGTCTTCCTTGCCAACATCTGAATCTCATTTGCAAAGGATGAGGAAGCAGGAGGGGAGCTACATTTGTTGTGTATTGTACAAAACAGCCTCGGACTGTTTGCAATCCAGAAAGAGGCTAGCTGAATCCTGTGTTTGCTTAAAAAGAAGATGACTCTATGACCACAAGGTGAGTTCTAGTCCCACATAAGGCATGCAAGCCGGCTGGGTGACTTTGGGCCAATCCCCAGGAGACGGTGAGTTCTAGTCCCACATTAGGCATGAAAGGGGCTGCTGAGAGATTTGGGGCGAGTCACCAGGAGACAGTGAGTTCTAGTTCCGCCTTAGGCATGAAAGCCATCTGGGTGACTTTGGGGCAGTCACCAGGCGATTGTGAAAGCTATCTGGATGACTTTGGGCCAATCACCAGGAGACAGTGAGTTCTAGTCCCACATTAGGCATGAAAGTCATCTGGGTGACTTTGGGGCAGTCACCAGGCGATTGTGAGTTCTAGTTCCACCTTAGGCATGGAAGCCATCTGGGTGACTTTGGGCCAATCACCAGGAGACAGTGAATTCTATTCCCACCTTAGGCATGAAAGAAGCTGGGTGACTTTGTGCCCCAAACAATAATAAACAATAGTAAAAGCAGAATAAAACAAATCAAATAAATAAAAATAAAATAGCAATAGCACTTAGACTTATATACCGCTTTACAGTGCTTTACAGCACTCTCTAAGCGGTTCACAGAGTCAGCATATTGCCCCCAACAATCTGGGTCCTCATTTTACCCACCTCGGAAGGATGGAAGGCTGAGTCAACCTTGAGCCGGTGAGATTTGAACCGCTGAACTGCTGAACAGTCAGCTGAAGTAGCCTGCAGTACTGCACTCTAACCACTGCGCCACCTATAAATGATGAAGGATACATTATGATGGCATGATTCAAGATGTGTGCAAAGCAGAAACAGTGACACTGCTGCACATGTTTTATTATTGGCCCACCCCAGGGGAATTCTGGGAATTGAAGTCCACGCATCTTAAAGTTGCCCAGTTGGAGAAACATGGCTTTAAACGATGGTTTTAGAATAAGCTACGGCATGAAACCCAATTGAGTCCTAGTTTGTTTTCAAGCCCCAACGCTACATCTAATGGCGGGATGCTGAGCCAGCAGGAAGCTTTTAATTAAAGTTGCAGGAGGCTTTTGCTGAATGGCGCTCACTTCTGTGAATATGCTTCGCATCAAAAGATGAGGACAGCCACAGAATATATGCTTATAATGAGCCCCATGTGAACTTCTGTTTTTAATTTGCTTGTAGATAAAACAACAAAACAACTCCTGGCAGTGCTAAATATTGTCGGCTTGCATCCTTCTTATGCCTAGCACGGAAGACTGTACCTTAACAGAATAACAGGGTTGGAAAAGACCTCTTAGGACGTCTAGTCCACACACACACACACCCCGCCCAAGCAGGAGACCTTACACCATTTCTGACAAATGGCAGTCCAGTCTCTTCTTGAAAGCCTCCAGTGATGAAGTTCCCACAGCCTCTGAAGGCAACTTCTGTTCCATTGGTTGATTGTTCTCACTGTCAGAAAATTTCTCCTTATTTCCAGGTTGAATCTCTCCTTGATCAGTCTCCATCCATTATTCCTTGTCAGGCTTTCAGGTGCCTTGGAAAATAGCTTGACCCCCTTCCTCCTCTCTGTGGCAGCCCCTCAAATATTGGAAGACTGCTATCGTGTCTCCCCTGGTCCTTCTCTTCACTAGACTAGCCATGCCCAGTTCCTGCAACCATTCATTCTTTTGTTTTAGCCTCCAGTCTCCTCATCATCTTGGTTGCTCTTCTCTGCACTTTTTCTAAAGTCTCAACATCTCTTGGTGATTGGCCCAAAGTCACCCAGCCAGCTTTGATGCCTAAGGCGGGACTAGAACTCACCATCTCCTGATGATTGGCCCAAAGTCACCCAACCAGCTTTCATACCTAAGGAGGAACTAGAACTCATTGTCTCCTGGTAATTGGTCCAAAGTTACCCAGCCAGCTAAGGTGGGACTAGAACTCACCATCTCCTGGTGATTGGCCCAAACTAAATTTTGCCCCATTTTACGACCTTTCTTGCCACATTTGTTAAGTGAATCAGTGAAGTAGTTAAGTTGGTAACACAATTGTTAAATGAATCTGGCTTCCCCATTGACTTTCCTTGTCAGAAGGTCGCAAAAGGGGATCGCGTGACCCCGAGACACTGCAACAGTCATAAGTACATGCCAGTTGCCAAGCGTCCCAATTTTGAACATGTGACCATGGGGATGCTGCAATGGTCGTAAGTGTGAAAAATGGTCATAAGTCACTTTTTTCAGTGCCGTCGTAACTTTGAATGGTCACTTAATGAACTGTTGTAAGTCGAGGACTACCTGTACTCTCATAGGGGTCCCTGACACAAAATGGTTAAGAACCCATTGCAGAAGAAAGATAAACTAAACACATGAATTAAATTCTACCATTTTTGCCTTTAACAGCGTCTAGACTTTGACATGGGTGGAGTTTAAGAGGAAGCAGCCCTAATGCACCTACTCCAGCTCCCTATGTACTATTTCGTGTAGGACTTTCCAGTCCAGCTTGTGCACAAATTGTGCAAAGAAGAGCCACTGTCAGCTGCCATCTTGTTGTGGCTTGCCCCCATCCCGTGCAGCTGCTCATGGATCCGGACGAACAAGAACAGACCATAGGGTGGCAAGAGCAGTCTGTAGCTCCGGCACCGGAGTCCGAGACCGAAGAGGAAGCAGGGCCAGAGGACGATGCTCAATCAGGGCCTTCTGCACCTCCCCAGCAGGAGTTCAGTGACTCCAGTGAAGAGGAGGGGCCTCTGATTGATGCTAGGGCACGCAGGGCAGCTAGCCGGCAAGAGTGGCTTTGGAGAAGGAGGTCTACTCACAGGTAACTCTGCAGGCAGAGGGGCCACGCCCTAACTATATAAGGTTTACTAAAAAGGAACCATTTTGCTGGAAACAACAGATGTCTTTACCGGGCTTCTGATTCCTCTGTCGGTGCTATCAGTTGGATGAACTCCAGTCCGGGCTCTCGGCCAATTCCAGCAATTTGAGGCAATTAAGGTCTTCATAATCTGTTTGTTTTGTTTTGTCTTTGAACTCCCGGCCAAAGTGTTTGTGAATGTTAACAAGCACTTTGGGGAGAAACTCTGAACTTGAATGATCACTAAGCCTTGATTAGTGATAAAACCTACTTTAGTTTGGACAAGTGTGTGTGTGTGTCATTTCTGGGGGTTTGCTACGCTGGGTCACAACACATCTTATGCTTGCTTGTGTGCTTCACTACCATGCAGTGACAGTCTGCCATAAACTCTGGGGAGAATGGGTGGAAGGGAGGGATGCTTGGGGGAAAGCGAAAGTAACAGAAACAACAGAAACAGTTACTCTTTTAATTATGCTATCAACGCGGGAAACTTCAGAGTTGGTTTTCACTAGCCGTGCCGATATGATGTATCTAATAAACATGTTCTTTGAAGGACCTAACTGCCTCGGAGTTCTGATTTCTTTGGATGCGTTACTCGGAATGCTGACACTATCCCTTCAATTATTATGACAATAGCTGTTTGTTTTTTTTAATGTCCAGTGTACCAGCTTTTTCTCTATCATTCTTGCGGCCTGTCAATGTTAATCTGCTTTCAGATCAGTCTTCTCAAGTAAACTTGTTCCTGTTTCACAAAATCTTCTAAACACACTATCAAGGCAGAAACTCTTAAAATTAATTTCTGAGTCCATTGTTCAAAAATATCCTTCAGTATATCCAACCGTATGATATTTTGCTCCATTCTCCATCAGTAAGTCAAATGTAGGTGGGTTTTTTTCTCCTTTAATTTTAATCTTTAGTTCCTTCGGGCTCCCTCTAGTGTTCAAAGTCCCATCCAATCGTGTTTTTTAAGAATTCAAAACAAAAGCATTTCCCATGGGAAGGATTCTTAATTCCAAAATCTAATTTCCAATCTATTTAAACCCTTAGTCATTTGCAACTTTCCAAAATGAAAGCTCTAATCACCTTCTGCTATTTATTCCATAATAGTCCTTAAAGTCCTTAAAGTTGTTTTTAAAACATCTTTTACTAAGGATTGAAAGAAATTGTATCCTTGTGATTTATATTGATTGTTTCCCAGTATGATTTGAATGCTTATTTGTACCCTATGACTATCATTAAGTGTTGTACCTTATGATTCTTGACGAATGTTTCTTGTCTTTTTATGTACACTGAGAGCATATGCACCAAAGACAAATTCCTTGTGTGTCCAATCACACTTGGCCAATAAAGAATTCTATTCTATTCTATTCTATTCTATTCTATTCTATTCTATTCTATTCTATTCTATTCTATTCTATTCTTCTCATCCTATTACCTATCTCCTCCCATTTATGACTATAACCTTGTTGCTTGTATCTTTACGATTTATATTGTTTTATTAAGTTTCCTAGTATGATTTGATTGCTTATGTAGTATCCTATAACTATCACTAAGTGTTGTATCTTATGATTCTTGATGAATGTATTTTTTTATGTAACACTGAGAGCATATGTACCGAAGACAACGTCCTTGTGTGTCCAATCACACTTGGCCAATAAAGAATTCTATTCTATTCTATTCTATTCTATTCTATTCTATTCTATTCTATTCTATTCTATTCTATTCTATTCTATTCTATTCTATTCTATTCTATTCTATTCTATTCTATATTCTATTCTATTCTATTCTATTGTATTCTATTCTATTCTATTCTAAAACCTGTGAATTCAATGGGTTTTAATAGCTGAAAAGCATTAAAAAGCAATTTCCAAAAGAGATTAAGAGGTGAAATTCAGTGAACATCATGTCCGTAAAAACTACATTATGCTATGACTCCCAGCAACTCGATTCACAAGTTAACCATAAAACCCTCAATTCCTGCGGTCTACACACAAGAAGCAGCTGTCCGGAGTACATGTGGGCGATCTCATGATCTCTCCTTTTTCCGTAGAGACTTGGCTGGCCAAAAAATGCCATCTCCTCGCCAATCTCACCATGTCTCTGCCCCTTCAGAGACATCTAATTCACCATGAAATCTCACCAGAAGTTCACAAACTTTTCCTCCTGCTAGCAACAATATCTGATAATGGTTACAACTCATTAAGAGTGCTACATTGGTATAAGCAGATTTGAAATTGTTTATACAACAGCTTACTCAAGGAATCACCAAGAATACTCCCACCAACACTTGTATATAAAAAGAGAGCAAACCCCATTCCCTTCTAGTACTGATGATGTTGCCTAGTTGGGTAATGAAATGTCTGCAAAATAACAACCAAGCTCAGAGAACACCAAGGACCACAAAGTCGTCCTCCTCTTCTTCCTCTTCTTCTTCCTCCTCTTCCTCCTCCTCCTCCTCTCCTTCTCCTTCTCCCCCAGTCTGCAAACCCCACTCCCTTCTACTGATGATGATATTACCTAGTTAGGCCATGAAACATCTTCAAGCAATCCACCAAGCTCAGAGACCACCAAGGACCCCACAGTTCAACCCTGAGCTACAAAGATTCCCTTCTATAGATTTGGAATTAAAATTGATCCATCAAAAATGGGTGGGTTTTTTTCAAATTTAATGGACATAAGGCAGGACTAGAACTCACCGTCTCCTGGGGATTCACCCAAAGTCATCCAGATGGTTTCATGCCTAAGGAAGAGCTAGAACTCACCATCTCCATGTGATTGGCCCAAAGTTATCCAGCTGGCTTTCATGCCTAAGGTGGGACTAGAACTCACCGTCTCCTGGTTTCTAGCCTGGTGCCTTAACCACTAGACCAAACTGAATCTCTTTGTCATTTTCTGCTGTTCCCACATTTTGTCCTTCCTTTTTTTCTCCAACCATCCGGTTGCCATCTTTGCTGGACGTTGCTCACACGAAGAGCAAAGCACATTCTTTGTTCTGTCACTGCCTCAGAGAGCGTCTTCGAGAATTACTTCTTTGTAGGATTTCGTCGGCGACATGGTCTTGATGCGAGATACGAAGAAGCCTTCTGTTGGAAGACGTCGATCGTACAAATTTCTCCAGATGGTCGGAGAACAAGAGGAAGGCCAAAGAAAACCTGGCGCCCAACATTTCAGGAAGATCTGAGAAAATATCAGCCTTAAATGGAAAGGTGCGGAGACTGTAACTGCAGACTGAAAACAGCCCAGCCCAGGATGGGATAAGCCCAATTTTCACCATTGCGGAATAACAGAATAAAGGAGTATCTCTCTCTCTCTCTCTCTCTCTCTCTCTCTCTCTCTCTCTCTCTCTCTCTCTGTGGGTGTGTGGGTGTGTGGGTGTGTGGGTGTGTGGGTATGTGGGTGTGTATGTATGTTTAGCGGGGGGTGTATATATGCTGCTTTTGAAAGCGGGAATTGGAATTTGATTTTAATGTGTGCCATTGTGCACACAGAAATCTGACAGTAAAGGTTATCTTGTCTCATCATCTCATCTCATCTCATCTCATCTCATCTCATCTCATATCTTATGAATAGAATAGAATAGAATAGAATAGAATAGAATAGAATGGAATGGAATGGAATGGAATGGAATGGAATGGAATGGAATGGAATGGAATGGAATGGAAAATAGAATAGAATAGAATAGAATAGAATAGAATAGAATAGAATAGAATAGAATAGAATAGAATAGAATAGAATATTAGGATGGGATGGGATAGGGTCGAATAGAATAGAATGGAATGGAATGGAATATGGAATGGAGTATAGAATATGGAATATGAAAGAGAAGAGAAGAGAAGAGAAGAGAAGAGAAGAGAAGAGAAGAGAAGAGAAGAGAAGAGAAGAGAAGAGAAGAGAAGAGAAGAGAAGAGAAGAGAAGAGAAGAGACAT
>QLTV01000608.1:70661-82990 GCA_003457575.1 Thermophis baileyi | reverse complement strand
AGAAGTGTTTTAAGTTTAAAAGTTTAAGTTAGTTTGATTTCTATGCCGCCCAACTCCCGGAGGACTCCGGGCGGCTTACAACAGAAGAACCTTCGGCGGAGTCCCGCCGGCCGAGTCGGGGGTCGTTGGGCGCGGGACGGGCTGGGCTGGGCTGGGCTGGGCTGGGGTGGGGTTGGGGGGCTCAGCCGGGCGAGGGGCAGAGAGACTGGGCTGCCTGTGGGAAGGGCCCCGCCTGCGAAGCGATTCTTGAATTCATTGTTCGATTTCTTTGTTTCTTTCTTCGGTTAGTTGGTTATTGGTGGGTTTGCTTTTGAGTTTATTTATTAGATCGCTCATTTAGTGGGTTAATTATCTATTTATTTATTTAACAATCTATCTATATATTGTGTTGTTAGATTAATTCTTTATTAGATTATTTAATGGTTTATTGGATGATCTCTCTCATCTATCCATCCATCCATCCATCCATCCATCCATCTATCGTCTCATCCATCCATTCATGATGGTGATGCTTTTATGGGTGCATGATGAAATGTACAGGTATGACTTACTATCTATCTATCCATCTATCCATCTATCCATCCATCCATCCATCCATCCATCCATCCTCAATTAGATTATGTACTTATTTATTTATTTATATTTTCAATTTACCGTTATTACTTTGATAAATAACTCAACAAACAATACACCTTCCTCCTTCTATTTTCCCCAAAACAACAACCCTGTGAGGTGGTTGGAGAAAAAGTAACCGGTGTAATGTTACCCAGCCGGCTTTCAAATGCCTAAGGCGGGACTAGAACTCACAGTCTCCTGGTGATTGGCCCAAAGTCACCCAGCCAATTCTCATGCCTAAGGTGAGACTAGAACCCCCCGTCTCCTGGTGATTGGCCCAGTCACCCAGCCAATTCTCATGCCTAAGGTGAGACTAGAACTCCCCGTCTCCTGGTGATTGGCCCAAGGTCACCCAGCTGGCTCTCATGCCTAAAGTGGGACTAGAACTCACGGTCTCCTGGTGATTGGCTCAAAATCACCCAATGGGCTTTCATGCCTAAAGTGGGACTAGAACTCACCGTCTCCTGGTGATTGACCCACAGTCACCCAGTTGGCTCTCATGACTAAGGCGGGACTAGAACTCACAGTCTCCTGGTGATTGGCCCAAAGTCACCCAGCCAATTCTCATGCCTAAGGTGAGACTAGAACCCCCCGTCTCCTGGTGATTGGCCCAGTCACCCAGCCAATTCTCATGCCTAAGGGGAGGGTAGAACTCACCGTCTCCTTGTAGGTGAGACTAGAACTCCCCCTCTCCTGGGGATTGGCCCAAGGTCACCCAGCCAATTTTCATGCCTAAGGCGGGACTAGAACTCCCCGTCTCCTGGGGATTGGCCCAAAGTCACCCAGCCATTTTTCATGCCTAAGGTGAGACTAGAACTCCCCGTCTCCTGGTGATTGGTCCAAAGTCACCTAGCCAGCTTTTGTGCCTAAGACGGGACTAAAATTCACCTAGAAAAATCTCCTGTTTCTAGGCCAGCACCTAAACTATTACCCCAAGCTAGATCTTCCAGATTTCATCTGATTGCTACCATGACACCAGACAGGACTGTTCTTCTGGTGACATCAGAAACTTTGGTCCTCTTTCTACATTCCTTCTTAGTGTTTGGCCCTTGTGTCCTCCAACGTCAAATTCCTTTCCGAACATTTCCTTATGTTTCAAGATGAGCTAATGCTTGCAGCTCATCTCCCGTGACTCCATTTCAGAGCTCCCTCCAATTCTCAAAAAAAAAAAAAAATTAAAAAAAATACATCTATTTATCCATCCCTACAAGGTTAGCGGTCCAGAACGGAGGTCTGGAGGACTGGAAAACTTGACACGGGTTCCCAGAAAGTTTTTTGGCAGTCAGTCTTCGACTTACGACTACAATTGAGAGACCAACATTCCCGTTGCTAAGCAAGGCCGTTCGCCAGTGAGCCGCGGCCAATTTTACGACCTTTCTTGCCACAGTCGCTAAGCGAATCACAGCCGCTGAGCCACGGGGTCATTCATTAAGCATGACTTTGCCTCTGATGGAAACTCGGGTCACAAAACATGATCCCATGACCCCATGACCTCCGCAACTATCGTAAGTACGTGACTGTTGCCAGGTGCCCTAAATTCTGATCATCTGATCCTGGGCATGCTGTGACGGTCATAATTGTGAGGACTGTTGTAAGTCACGTTTTCCAGTACCATTGTAACTTTGAACGGTTATTAGATGAATGGTTGTAAGTCAAGGACTAACTACCCTATTTCAAATATTCTCCACCTGTGTTGAAATTGACCCATAAATCAGGGGTCCCCAAGCCCACTATCGGTCTGTGGCCTAATCACCCCAGGGCCACATGAGTGGCCATCCGGTGCATGTACATATAGCCCCACTCGCGTGAGCGTCGTCGCAGGCGGTCAGGACCCAATCTCGCGTCAGTGTCGTTGCACACCTGCTCGCGCCCACACCTGCGCCTGCGCTTCCCACAAAATCATCTCCTCTTTCCCCTCCCCCTTCACCCCCACTCCGGACCACCAACCCAGAAAGTTTGGGGAACTCTGCCGTAGATCAACTGAAAATTGTTCCAAAATAATTGCAACAAAGGATAAGAGTACACAGTTATGATCACATGCCATGGACTACATGGCATGGACTACATTCCCCAGAATGCTATGTCTTAAAGAGACAGTTCTTAATTCTAGGCTAAACCCTTGATAAGCCAGCACAAAGGTGATTAGAGGACTGGAGGCTTAAACATATGAAGGCTGGTTGCTGGGATTGGGTAGGTCTGGTTTAATGAAAAGAAGGACCAGGGGTGACATGATAGCAGTCTTCCAATATTTGAGGGGCTGCCACAAAGAAGAGGGAGGGTCAACCTATTCTCCAAAGCACCTGAAGGCAGCACAAGAAGCAACGGATGGAAACTGATCAAGGAGAGAAGCAACCTGGAATTAAGGAAAAATTTCCTGACAGTGAGGACAATTAATCAGTGGAACTGCTTGCCACCAGAAGTTGTGGTTGCTCCATCACTGGAGGTTTTAAAGAAGTGACAACCATATGTCTCAAATGGTATAGGATTTTCTGCCTGAGCAGGGGGTAGGACTAGAAGACCTCCAAGGTCCGTTCCAGTTCTGTTATTCTGATATTCTTAATATCTCTACATAAAGCTGGATCTGTAGAATTCTGGGTGCAGAAGGGACAAGTCACTGCAAAAAATGATGATATATTTAAATTCCCCAATGGTCCGTTCCATCTTCTCTTCTCTTCTCTTCTCTTCTCTTCTCTTCTCTTCTCTTCTCTTCTCTTCTCTTCTCTTATTTCTTATTCTCTTCTCTTCTCTTCTATTATTCTTATTCTTTTCTCTTCTATTATTTCTTATTCTTTTCTCTTCTATTATTTCTTCTTCTATTCTTTTCTATTATTTCTTCTTCTCTTCTCTTCTCTTCTCTTCTCTTCTCTTCTCTTCTCTTCTCTTCTCTTCTCTTCTCTTCTCTTCTCTTCTCTTCTCTTCTCTTCTCTTCTCTTCTCTTCTCTTCTCTTCCCCAATCATTTGTCCAAATAATGCAAAAATATCACCCAGAGAATTGCACAATGAACATCTCTTGAGGGCCAAATTATTATTTTAACGTTATCAACGGATGAGAGCGATGGCTGACAGGATCCGACTTTCAAAGCAAAGATGTTTTAATCCTAGATACTTACTGGTAGAAACAGGAGTTTGCAGTTAATGGGATTCTGTTTTGCTTCTTTCTGAATTTTCTTCTAAACGTTTTCATATGTAAATCGATACGTCTGTCCTAAAAGGATTCATGCAGTGGGGAAGACATTAAAAAAGTCGCCATTATTTATGTGTTTAATTTTATTCGCGCCTTATTTTTTTTTCTAAATAACTCCTTCCTCCACTTGTTTTCCTCACAACAACATTCTTGTGAGGTAGGCTGGGTTGAGAGTCATCCAACTGGCTTTCCGGCCTAAGGTAGGACTAGAACTCACAGTCTCCTGGTGAAAGCAACCCAGCCGACTTTCATTCCTAAAGTGGGACTAGAACTCACTGTCTCCTGGTGATTGGTCCAAAGTCACCCAGCCAGCTTTCATGCCTAAGGCGGGACTAGAACTCACCAATCCCCAACAATTGGCCCAAAGTCACCCAGCCAGCTTTTTTCCCTAAGCAGAAGTCACCGTCTCCTAGTGATTGGCCCAAAGTCACTCACCCAGCTTCCATGCCTAAAACGGGACTACAACTCACCCTCTCCCGGTGATTGGTCCAAAGTCTCCCAGCCAGCTTTTCTGCCTAAGGCAGGACTAGAACTCACCGTACCTTGTTTTCTAGCCCAATGCTTTAACCACTAGACCAAACTGGCTATTTGACAGCAGAAAATATTCAGAAAAGACATTTTAAATTATAAAGTACCATCAATCACCACATTAAGCCAAATGCTGGAAGCTAAGCTGGATTATTTCTTGGGAGAACACAGGAAGTCTGCAACACGCTATTTCCTTGCATAACACAAGTGAAAAGACTGGAGACATAGCCATAATATTCAATTCTGCGGAAACCTCCCCCTGCCCTGCATCCACTCCCATTGTTTGTCCTTAGCATCTGGACAAATATGACTTTTTTTTTCCCTTCCCCTTTCCTTTTTTTCCAAAACTAAAAGGTTTACTTACAATCAGAAGCGGGATCCCTCTTAACGTCAATGCAAATTTCAAATTAAATCCGCACCAACATTCCCACCGCAAATATATGCACGGCCACGCAATTTGCAAATGTAACCTTTTGCTAGGCCTTTGTGCCACAAGCCTGTGCATTTTTGGTCAGCATTTTAACCTCGTTGGCTCATGTTCGTATGCCTTTTTTTTTTTTTTTTTTTTTTTTGCATTGCAGTGAGGTTGTGCAATTTAAAAAAAACCCGGTGATTTTCAGCACGCAAAGTGAGCTCTGGATCTCCAATACATTCAGGAGACTGAAGGCGGTCAGTTTGTTTTAAAATTTGGGCTCGGCGTTTTGTCATCCGAGCAATAAACAACTGAATGTGGCGGAGAATGTTTGCGTGGGCTTACTGTACAAGGTAGCACAAGTATCATCATCATCTTCATTTAACGACCCCATAATCCCTTGCAGGGTGGAGTCTGGGCAACTGGATGGAGCTAGCAGAGTGTTTTACTGGCCGGATGCCCTTCCCTGTCGCCAATGCGGAGTTTTGTTCAGCAGACATATTCTCAGTGTGTCTAGAGAGAGAAAAACATCTGCCTCTTCCGAGGATTGAACTCACAGCCTCCTGATTGCGAGGCAAGAGCTCCACCTCTAGGCCACCGCACCACTCTCAAGGTTGCACAAGTATAAAGCACCATAAATCATTTTCTGATCCAGATGAGTTTGCGTAATACAGGTAGTTCTCGACTTACAACCATTCATTTAGGGACCGTTCGGATTTACGACAGCACTGAAAAAAATTAGGACCATTTTTCACACTTACAACCGTCACTGCATGCCCGTAGCCCACGTGATCCAAATTCAGACTGACTCATATTTATGACAGTTGCAATGTCCTGCAGTCGTGTGATCCCCTTTTCGGACATTCGGACATGCAAAGTCAACGGGGGGAACCAGATTCATTTAACTACTTCATTTGACTATTACTCAAGATGACTAACTTGAGAACTGTCTCATTTAGCAACAGAAATGTTGGGCTCAATTGTGGTTGTGATTCGAGGCTTACTTGTAGCTCAAAGTGAGAATTCTGGGTGCTTTTTTCGATGATCCATTTGTAGTGTGATGGCATCTGGTTATTACCATCAAGGCCATGTCTGCAGGGGTGGGATTCAGACAGTTCGGACCGGTTCGGGCGAACCGGATGCTAATTTTACATCTGGTTCGCCGAACCGGTAGTTGCAAGGACTGGCTGGCCCCGCCCACCCCGCCCCTCCCAGGAGTCTCCACGTGGGAGGGTGAAAATCGGGCCTCCCGGAAGTTCCGGAAGTCTGGAAATGGGCCCGTATCCAGCCTCCGGAGGGCCTCCGGAGCCCTCCCGGAGGCTCGAGGAAAGCCTCCGAAGCCTGGGGAGGGCGAAAATGCCCCCCCTCGCTGTGGTGCAGGAAGCCGAGTAGGCCACGCCCACCATGGCCACGCCCACCCAGCAACCAGGCAGAGAACCGGTTGCTAAAATTTTTGAATCCCACCCCTGCATGTCTGTGGCTCTCTACATCAAGGGGCCACAACCCCCTGGGCAGCGACCCATCACCAGGCCTTGACCTGTTCGGAACCGGGCCATGGAAGTGGCAGGCAAGCCCGTGCACCAACGCATCCATGCTTGCGTGAACTACGGGTGAGTGTATGTGCAGATGCTCCATTTGTGCAAGGGGCAGGCCCGTGTGCCTGCCGCTTGTGAAAATGGAGATACACGCTTGTGTTCTTTTGGTCACCACGATGTAAAAAAGATGTGGAGACTCTGGAAAGAGTGCAGAGAAGAGCAACAAGGAGGATTAGGGGACTGGAGGCTAAAACATATGAAGAAATAGAAATAGAAATAACAGAGTTGGAAGGGACCTTGGAGGTCTTCTAGTCCAACCCCCTGCTTAGGCAGGAAACCCTACACCACTTCAGACAAATGGTTAAGAACGGTTGCAGGAACTGGGCATGGCTAGTCTAGTGAAGAGGAGGACCAGAGGAGACAGGATAGCAGTCTTCCAATATCTCAGGGGTTGCCACAAAGAAGAGGGGGGTCAGGCTATTCTCCAAAGCACCTGAGGATAGAACAAGAAGCAACGGATGGAAACTAATCAAGGAGAGAAGCAACCTGGAACTAAGGAGAAATTTCCTGACAGTTAGAACAATTAATCAGTGGAACAACTTGCCTCCAGAAGTTGCAAATGCTCCAACACTGGACGTTTTTAAGAAGAGATTAGATAACCATTTGTCTGCAACGGTATAGGGCAGTGATGGCGAACCTATGGCACGCCAGCCGTCGCCAGTTACTGTTCCAGTTTCCAGCACTCCCACGCATGCACGCCGGGGAGCTGCTCTTCCGGTTTCCGGTGCTCCCCCGCCCGCGCGCATGTGCTCCCGAAAAGGTTCCGAAAAGGTTCCGAAAAGGTTCGCCAACACTGGTGTAGGGTTTCCTGCCTAAGCAGGGGGTTGGACTAGAAGACCTCCAAGGTCCCTTCCAACTCTGTTATACTCTACTCTACTCTACTCTACTCTACTCTACTCTACTCTACTCTACTCTACTCTACTCTACTCTACTCTACTCTACTCTACTCTACTCTATTCTTGTCTGCCGCTCGCACAGAACCATTCCCTCTCCCCCCCCCCCCAGTCCACAAAGCTGAAAAGTTTTGGGAACTCTGCTCTACACAATGACAGCGTTGCTATTTTTGGTTTGTTTAGTTTCTGCTGCAACTTGGCAAAAACGCGTAACACGAAGCCTGTCATCATAAATATTATTGTGTCAATCCACCGGATGGCTTTGTTTTGCTTTTCTCAGTTAGCCAAGGAAAACATATTCACAGATAGCAATTTATCCTTTTGAAAGGTCTTACTTGATTAAGAAGCAATATTCTTATGTGTAGCAGTCTTATCTTTCGATCGTTATGTCATTGTGATACGGGGTCTCCGAGCTTCGCAACTTGAAGGTTTGTGGACTTCAACTCCCAGAATTCCTCAGCCAGCTTGAGGAATTCTGGGAGTTGAAGTCCACAAGTCTTAAACTTCCCAAATTTAAAGACTCCAGCTGTAATTGATTGTAGGCCCACTGGAGAATACATATCAATCTATGTGTAAATCAAAATACATCGTCCATGAGAAAACCCTAGAAAGAAATTAGATCATATTGAATGTGAGCTAATTTGCTCCTAGCCCTGGAAATAGCAAATCCAGTACTTCTGAATTGCACTTCGATGGGGATTCTCCTTCATCCGGGTCACGGTTGTCCCAAAGGTGTTTTTTTTCAAGAGCAACTGGACTTCCTGTTTTTTCTTTGAAGTTGTTTCGCTTCTCATCCAAGAAGCTTCTTCTTGGAACAGTATTTCTCAGCCTGGGCAAAATTAAGGTAGGTGGACTTCAACTCCCGGAATTGTAGATGTTTCATGACCCAGCTACAGTACATCACAATTAGAAGGGAGTGTGGTTTGCGGAAAGGAGGAGGAGGAGGAGGAGGGGGGGAGGACGACGACTGTGGGGTCCTTGGTGCTCTCTGAGCTTGGTGATTTTCTTGCAGACGTTTCATGACCCAACTAGGTTACATCATCAGAGCTAGAAGGGAGTGGGGTTTGCAGAGAGGAGGAGGAGGAGGAGGAAGAGGAGAACTGTTGAATCCTTGGTCCTCTCTGAGCTTGGTTGTTTTCTTGCAGACATTTCATTACCCAACTAGGTAACATCATCAGAGCTAGACAGGAGTGCAGAGAGGAGGAGGAGGAGGAGGAAGAAGAAGAAGAGGAGGAGGTTTGCAAGATCGATGGTGCTCTCTGAGCTTGGTGGTTTTCTTGCAGACATTTCATTACCCAACTAGGTGACATCATCAGAGCTAGAAGGAAATGTGGTTTGCTCTCTCTTTATATACACAGTGACTTGCCCTGTCAGTGTTGGTGGGAGTGTAGTTTTCTCCTTGCTGGTTCCTTGATTAGGGTCCTGTTTTTTGCTTGGTTGTTTGTCTGGTGTCAATCCCTGCTTATCTGGGTGTCGATTGCTGGGGAGGAAGTGTTTTGGGGCTTTTTGTTTCCTTCTTAGCTTTTTTGATGGTCTCTTTTCCTGAAATGAAGGAAACAAAAATCAGAGAGCACCAAGGATGCCACCCATGACCATGATTCAAGGCCTGTTTAGTGGCTTCTCACGCTGAGTAATAGCAATAGCAATAGCACTTAGACTTATATACCGCTTCATAGTGCTTTACAGCCCTCTCTAAGCGGTTTACAGAGTCAGCGTCTTGCCCCCAACAATCCGGGTCCTCATTTTACCCACCTCAGAAGGATGGAAGGCTGAGTCAACCTTGAGCCAGTGAGATTTGAACCGCCGAACTGCAGCTAGCAGTCAGCTGAAGTAGCCTGCAGTGCTGCACTCTAACCACTGCGCCACCTCGGCTCTAGGAGTAGGAGTAGGAGATTGGATGCTCTCTAAGGGCCCCTGCGATGCTTAGGAAAAGAACAAGAATTGGTGAAGTGGGTGTAAAATCAAGCAGCCAAGTAGGTGCTCACTCATTTTAGATTCCGGACAGGAGGGGGTTTCAACCCCCCCCCCAACCCCTCCGGCTTCAGTTCAGAGGGTGTGTGGTCAAGCAGTCCTACTTGCCTCTCAGGTGGGGGTCCGTCCTCCCCTTTCAACTGGCCCACATCCTGGACTGCGTGCTGCAAACTGCATTAGCTCCCCCGCCATCCCCAGCTGAATGAAAATAGTTAATTTCAGAAATTGTTACCATCATTGTGGGCCTTCCCACCCCCCCTACCCCAACCCCCATCAAAGCAGCGCTAATCTTGGGGACTTGAACATAAATTGAGAAATGGCCCTTCCTACTGAGCTATTCATCGTCTTCCCACTCTCCCTGTTCTTTCCATAAACAATCCGAAAGCAGTAAGTTCCCTTGATGGGTTTAACCTTTTAATTCTAATGCAGGGCTTCCCAAATTGGTTTGAAATCAGACACACACACACACACACACACACACACACACACACACACACACATGCACGCACGCACCCTGGAAGGAGCAGACTCCCCAGGTAGAGCTTGTCCTTGGGATTCATCCAGCCCTCCCACCCAGGTGGTCCTCCATGGCCCATCATGCTATTCAAATCATGGCCCTTTTATGAATTCCCAAAGTCCTAAGCCAGCCCTCCTTCTTCTTCCTCTTCTCCTTCTTCCTCCTCTTCTTCTTTCTCCTTCTCTCTCCTCCTCCTCCTCTTTCTCCTTCTCTCTCCTCCTCCTCCTCCTCTTTCTCCTCCTCCTCCTTCTTTCTCCTTCTTCCTCCTCCTCTTCTTTCTCCTCCTCTCTCCTCCTCCTCTTTCTCCTCCTCTCTCCTCCTCTTTCTCCTTCTCTCTCCTCCTCTTTCTCCATCTCTCTCCTCCTCCTCCTCCTCCTCCTCCTCCTCTCTCCTCCTCCTCCTCTTTCTCCTTCTTTCTCCTCTTCTTCTTCCTCCTTCTCTCTCCTCCTCCTCTTTCTCCTTCTCTCTCCTCCTCCTCTTTCTCCTCTCTCCTCCTCCTCTTTCTCCTTCTCTCTCCTCCTCCTCCTCCTCTTCTTTCTCCTCCTCTCTCCTCCTCCTCTTTCTCCTTCTCCTCCTCTTCTTTCTCCTTCTCTCTCTCCTCCTCCTCCTCTTTCTCCTTCTCTCTCTCTCCTCCTCCTCCTCTTTCTCCTTCTTCCTCCTCTCCTTCTTCCTCTTCTCCTTCCTTCTCCTCCTCCTCTTTCTCCTCCTTCTCCTTCTCCTCCTCTTTGTCCTTTTCTCTTCTCCTCCTCCTTTGTCTCCTTCTTCTCCTTCTCCTCCTCCTCCTCTTTCTCCTTCTCCTACACCTTCTCATACTTCAAGATTCGCTCCCTCGCTTTCTTTCCATTTCAATATTTTAACACTATATAGCTTTCAAAAAAGAAATAAATAAAAAATGGGGAGTACGACCAGCAATCAGAGCTGCTGACCCCAAGTTAAAACCAAAGTTGAAGTCATATTGGTGGCAGGCCTTCAGCTGGACACTTAGGTCCACTTTCTGGACTTCTTTGACCTGTGGATCCTCCTGCAGTTCCAACAGCAAACATCTTCCTTTCTCGGAATAATCAAATTCCAGTTTCGATGCCATCTTCCCAGACAGAGTGGGAAACCTTTGGGAGGTCCTTGACAGTGCTAAAAAAAACATCAGCCCAAATTGCTTCCTTTCCTTTCTGCACTAATTCGAGTCAAAAGCTTGCAGGAATCCTCTTCGCTTCCACGTTTCTCGGTTTCTCAAATTAGCACTTCACCCCTCTATCTCTTTTCTTCGCTCCCGTTTTCTTCCCGCGGTTTTAGGGTTCAAAAGGAGGCGATCTTTGCACAGAAACAAAGCCTTAAATATGCATGAAAATCCTAAGAAAGAGGAACACGTTCCCAGCTCGGCGTCTCCAAGAGATAATTGGTGGACCGCTAGTTCACACCTCCGCTGTGTATTTTTCTTTTTTTCTTCTTCTTCTTTCCGTTCAATCATATCCAGTTCTCGGGGAACGGATTGAACAAGTCCCTGAAGTTGTTCATGGTTCAGAAGTGGTTTGCCCTTGTCTCCTTCGTCCGGCTGATCAAATTAAGTCAACTAATTTGGCCCTTTTCTAAACAAAACAAAAGACCTGTGTGGAAAGACAAACAGGGAGTGGCCCACATTGAGGGGAACTGAGAATCACGGTCTGTTAAATGAGCCAAGTTTGTCCAGTGGTGAGGACACCAGGCTAGAAAGTAGGAGGCAGTGAGTTCTAGTCCCACCTTAAGCCCGAAAGCTGGCTGAGTGACTTTGGGCCAATCACCAGGCGATGGTGAGTTCTAGTCCCACCTTAAGCCCGAAAGCTGGCTGAGTGACTTTGGGCCAATCACCAGGCGATGGTGAGTTCTAGTCCCTCCTTAGGCATGAAAGCTGGCTGGGTCCCTGGTGTTCTCTGAGCTTGGTTGCTTTCTTGCAGACGTTTCATGACCCAGCTAGGTAACATCATCAGTGCTTGTCACCTTGAAAGTTGAAACAGCCAATCTTTGTATGGACATGCCCACCCTTCCCCTCTGACTGGGCCTGGAGACATTCTTCTTCTCCCGCGAAGAGAGGGGTTTTCATTCATCTTTTCTGCATTTCAGTTCTGGATGCTTGTGGTCGCATTGGTCTCTTTCCACTGTCTCTTTCTCAGGAAGGGAGAGGGACTGTTGGTATTAAGACGCTTGGCTCCCGCTCTGCTTCCCTGGCTTTGTCATCCTTTGTTGTTCTGAATCATCGGAAGGTTACTCCATACCTAAGTCTCCTCCACCTCCCTCCCAGCCATCACCCTGCTCAGGGTTGGAAGGCCTGCTCTGCTTGGGGGAAGAGGAGGGAAATTCATAAGGGAGCTTCTCATCCGATCTTGGTTTTAACCACAGTATTTAATCCCATATGTCTTGAAAGAAAGAAGGGAAAGACAGAGAGGGAGGGAGGGAGGGAGGGAGGGAGAGGGAGGGAGGAAGGAAGGAGAGGAGAGAGAGAGAGAAAGAGAGAGAGAGAGAGAGAAAAGAGAGATGAGAGAGGGAGAGAGAGAAAGAGAGATGGAGAGAGAGAGAGATACCTGTTTCTCATAGAAAACAGAGCCACAAAACCTGGGTAGGCGTAGCTGGGGGGCGGGGTCAT
>QLTV01000608.1:43909-55648 GCA_003457575.1 Thermophis baileyi | reverse complement strand
GAAAGGAAAGGAAAGGAAAGGAAAGGAAAGGAAAGGAAAGGAAAGGAAAGGAAAGGAAAGGAAAGGAAAGGACCTTTCTCTCTATTTCCTTTCCTCTCCTCTCCTCTCCTCTCCTCTCCTTTCTTTTCTTCTTTCTTTTCCTCCTTTCCTTTCCTTTCCTTTCCTTTCCTTTCCTTTCCTTTCCTTTCCTTTCCTTTCCTAGATCAGAACTGTCTAGGTCACAATATCCCCTGTGACACTCCATGGAAGGGAAAGTTGGACTTTGAAGGAGCAGAAAAAAAAGAGCAGTGATGTCTTGGTTTTGGAGAAGGCTCCTGAGAATAGCATGGATGGCCAAGACCACAGACTCATGGTTCATCAAACAAATCAACCCAACGTCCTCCTTTGAGGCAACAATGACCAGTGTCAACTTTGAAGTGAGCCTGGCTGAGGCCATCTTTGAGGCTTCATGGTTGCCACAAAGTGAAGGGGGAGAAAGGGAGGGGGAATTTTAGATAGCTCGGCTTGGCCATCAAAATAAAAAGTTCTCTTGTGGGAACCAAGGCCATTCGAACAGGCGGCTGAGAAGAGGAGGAGCGAAGTAACCAGGCAACCTGCCAGCACCACCATTGGACAATGTGACCGATGACCTGGGGAGAAGGGGGAACGTTTACTTTTTAATTAGGTGAAAACCGTGGGAACCTTCAGAGTCGGTTTTTCACCACTTGTGCCAATATGATGTATCCAATAAATTGTTCTTTGAGGAATATACCTGCCTCGGAGTTCTGCTTTCAATGGGTGCATTACTCGGAATTACTTGCATTTCACCACTGCCTTTGGGACAACCGTGACCTGGATGACTCCATAGACATTCCATAAAATCTCCATAGACAGACACTGTCCTTTCCACCCATTGCTTCTTGTCCTGCCCTAGTAATAATAAAAAAAAAAAAAAAAAAATGTGCCATCTATTCAGTGTTGACTCTTGTTGATCAGATAGATTATATAGAAAATCAAGTCAAGTTAAGGAATGCAGATCAAGTTAAGGAAAGCAATTGTTGAATTCCCTTAGCTTTGTTTCTGGTTCCACAATGCAACACCCTTCAACAAGAAAACAATCACCACCACTCTCTATAACGTGAGGTTGAGCAACTTTAGTTATGTGCTTAGAAAGGCATGAGTCTAGGACTTTTCTGAATGAATACTACAACTTGTTCCCCAAAATAGTTTAATGGGTAAATCTCAGGAAGAATGTGTAGGGAAATGGAATGGAGCGGTTGGTAATGAGAGAGCCCTCACAGTGATGGCAGAAAATTCACTTTTGCCTTTGTAGCTGGCACCAGAATAAGAATAACAGAGTTGGAAGGGACCTTGGAGGTCTTCTAGTCCAACCCCCTGCTCAAGCAAGAGACCCTATACCAGTGATGGCTAACGTTTTTGTTGTTGCATGCTGAAAGTGCGCACAAGAGCGCACAACAGCACGCGTGTGTGCGTGCGTGCACACACCCATATTGCAGTCCCCACGCTACCCCCACCCCCCACCCCCCCCACATGCCCCCCGCCCCCCGCATGTGCGCACGACCCCCCCGCACACGCCCCACCCCTGTGCATGTGCACGCATCTCCCTCATGCGCCCCGCCCCCCGCGCATGTACGGCAGAGATCTGAAAACCAGCTGGCTGGCGGGAGGTGCACGCACATGCGCTGTGGAGCTGAGCTGGGGCGACGGCTCGCATGCCCGCAGAGAGGGCTCTGCGTGCCATCTGTGGCACGTGTGCCATAGGTTCACCATCACGGCCCTATACCATTCTGGACAAATGGCTGTCCAATCTCTTCTTAAAAACCTCCAGTGTTGCAGCCCCCACAACTTCTGGTGGCAAGCTGTTCCACTGGTTGATTGCTCTCACTGTTAGGAAGTTTCTTCTTCATTCCAGGTTGCTTCTCTCCTTGATTCGTTTCCATCTGTTGCTTCTTGTCTGGCCTTCAGGTGCTTTGGAGAATAGGTTGACCCATTCCTCTTTGTGGCAGCCCCTCAAATATTGGAAGACTGCTATCATGTCTCCCCTGGTCCTTCTTTTCACTAGGGTAGATGTACCCAATTCCTGCAACCGTTCTTCACTGGTCTAATCTACAGCCAGGCACTAAATTTAGTCTTCCAATAATCTTAGAGCCCTGAAAATCAAGGAAAAACAAAGAAAGTTCAGTTGCCTCTTAATTTGTAAGTCGAGAACTACCTGCAAAGGTTTGGCCTTTGGACTCATCCGAAAAACAATTTCAACAACCACCAGTTCTGAAAACTTTAAAGGAAAGAAATGTTGAGTTTCTGCTCAGATGTTGCAATTCACTTTTGGAGTAAAGTTTTTTTTTTAACAAAACTTGCAAATTTGACTTACAAGTTTTGCAGATGACTTGGTGTTGATTCTGGAAGCTCCTTTAAAGCGAATTGAAATATGGGGAAATAAAAAGAATTTGGTGCATGGATCAATTTCAAGATTAATAAACAGAAGATGAAAACGTTAACAAACATTTGAAAATCGAGGATCAAACAGAACTGATGAATAAAATGGGTTTTAAGATGAAGGTAAAATATCCGACTATCGCTATGACAAATACGAACAGCATGTTATTTCAAATACAGCTAGTCCTCAACAGTCATTTAGCAATTGATTGAAGTTGCAACAAGCACAGATAAAAGTGATTTATATCCGGTCCTCAAATTTATGTCTTTTTCAGTTTTTTTTTTTTTTAAGGAAACATGACCAAAACAGCAGAAGAAAAAGGGAAAGAGACTTTTTATGTTCCTAGCAATCTCGTAACAGAGATTACAGATAGTCCCCTAATTGGGACTGGAAACTCTGTTTGTGAGATGCGGTCACAAAGCAGGACATCACGTCCCAAAGGTGCTGTTTTCAAGAGGCAATTGGACTTTCTGGTTTTTCTTTGAAGACGTTTCGCTTCTCATCCAAGAAGCTTCTTCAGCTCTGACTGGATGGTGAAGGATGGAAGGATTTATATTCCTTGCAGACAGCTGGTCATTTGCATTCTTTTTTTGAGAGTCCTTGAGGCCACTTGGAGGTTTATCTGTGTCCTCAGGGTCACCTGAGTGGTGCAAATGGTTCCTGTAGTCTGCAATTTTTCCTCTGGAAATCCATTCCTACTCCCATCCCATTCAAAAGGTGTTCATCCCAAATTGTACAGCTAAAAGTCTGTAGAGATTCTCCTTCATCCAGGTCCTGGTTGTCCCAAAGGTGCTTTTTCAAGAGGCAACGGGACTTTCTGGTTTTTCTCTGAAGATGTTTCGCTTCTCATCTAAGAAGGTTCCTCAGTTCTGATTGGATGGTGGGGAATGGAAGGATTTATGTTCCTTGCAGATAGCTGGTCATTTGCATCCTTTTAGAGAGTCATTGAGGCCACTTGGAGGTTCGTCTGTGTCCTCAGGGTCACCTGAGTAGCTAAATTGAACAGCCCTCTCTCAACAGAAGGGGAGGAACACGATATCATCTATCTGCAGTCTACAACAAAGTCCTTTCAGCAGTTCCAAGAAGGCTCCACACCGATTTGCACTTAGAACTTAGAATAGCAATAGCACTTAGACTTATATACCGCTTCATAGTGCTTTACAGCCCTCTCTAAGCGGTTCACAGAATCAGCATATTGCCCCCAACAATCTGGGTCCTCATTTTACCCACCTCGGAAGGATGGAAGGCTGAGTCAACCTTGAGCCGGTGAGATTTGAACCGCCGAACTGCAGCTAGCAGTCAGCTGAAGTAGCCTGCAGTGCTGCACTCTAACCACTGTGCCACCTCGGCTCCAACCCCCTGCTCAGGCAAGAGACCCTATACCATTTCAGACAAATGGTTATCCAACATCTTCTTGCAAACTTCCAGTGTTGGAGCATTCACAACTTCTGGAGGGAAGCTGTTCCACTGATTAATTGTTCTCACTGTCAGGAAAATTCTCCTTAGTTCTAAGTTGCTTCTCTCCGTGAGAGAATTGCAAGTTTGCATTTCTGTTGTCTGTTGTTCGTGCCTTCCCTTCTCTCTGCTTTTGCCAGTTCAAATGCTTTTTGGGCTTCGCTGATGTTTAATAAATAAACAACGGTGCTATTTTTATGCTAGCTGGAATTGAGCTGGCTGCGTGCTTGCTCAGATCTGGATCTTGGGATCGACCAGAAGCATCGGCTGCCATCTAGACTGGAAGTCACTTTGCAACGACAGGCAGTCCTCGATTTACGACCACAATTGAGCCCAAAATTTCCGTTGCTAAGAGAGACATTTTTTAAAAAACTGAGTTTGGCCCCATTTTTACGTCCTTTCTTGCTACATTTGTTAAGTGAATCGTTGCAGTTGTTAAGTTAGGAACACGGTCGTTAAAGGAATCTGGCTCCCCCATTGATTGTCGGGAGGTCGCAAAAGGGGATCGGGGACACTGCAACCGTCATAAGTACATGCCCGTTGCCAAGCATCTGAATTTGGATCACGTGACCATGGGGATGCTGCAACGGCCGTAAGTGTGAAAAACGGTGATAAGGCACATTTTTCAGTGCGTTGTAACTTTGAACGGTCACTAAATGAACTGTTGTAAGTCGAGGACTACCTGTAGTTTTAGCGACAGCTTTAAGAAAGTCATAAAGGAAAGGTCTGCGAGGGTCTATTAGAGATGGGAACAGTTGCAGCCTTCAAAGTTTGAAGGTTCTGAGATTGCTTCAAATTCCTAGTAGACTGAATGAATGCTGGTTGGCTTTAAGGCCAGGGAACATACTATTTCTCACCAAATTGACAAGTTTAAGATCTCTGAACTGCCAAAATGGTTTTCATGCCTAGTAAGATGGGACTAGAACTCACCTTCTCCTGGTGATTGGCCCAAAATCACTCAGGTGGCTTTTGTGTCTAAGGCGGGACTAGAACTCACCGTCTGCTGGGGATCGGCCCGAAGTCACACAGCTGCCTTTTGTTCCTAAAATGGGACTAGAATTCACCGTCTCCTGTTGATTGAACCAAAGTCACCCAGCTGATTTTCATACCTAAAGCAGGACTAGAACTCACAACCTCCAGGTGATTGGCCCAAAGTCACTCAGGTGGCTTTCATGTCTAAATTGGGACTAGAACTCACCGTCTCCTGGTGATTGGCCCAAAGTCACACAGCCAGATTTTCTACCTAAGGCAGGACTAGAATTCACAATCTCCTGGTGATTGAACCAAAGTCACCCAGGTGACTTTCATGCTTAAGGCAGGACTAGAACTCACCGTCTCCTGGTGATTGGCCCAAAGTCACCCAGCTGGTTTTCATACCTAAGGCAGGACTAGAACTCACCGTCTCCTGGTGATTGGCCCAAAATCAACCAGCCAGCTTTCATGCCTAAGGCAGGACTAGAACTCACCGTCTCCTGGTGATTGGCCCAAAGTCACCCAGCTGGCTTTCATGCCTAAGACAGGACTAGAACTCACTGTCTCCTGGTGATTGGCCCAAAGTCACCCAGTCGGCGTTCATGCCTAAGACAGGACTAGAACTCACCGTCTCATGGTGATCGGCCCAAAGTCACCCAATGGGCTTTTCCACCTAAGGAAGTGTTACTAGAACTCACCATCACCTGGTTTCTAGCTTGGTGCCTTCCCCACGAGACCGAACTGGCACTCCCGAGATATTGTCGAAAGAAATAAAAAGAATTGTCCCTTGTCAAAATAGCCTTGAAAATCAGCAGCAGGGAAAAAGAGACAATAGACACCAGGAAAATTGCCAGTGAGAATTGCATGGAGGTTTCATCAGGGCAAGTAGGAAATTATCTCATCTTCTCGCTGAGCACCGTAAAATCTGCACGGATTTCAGCAAATCCAGGATTATTACACACACACAAAAAAGAGGAAATCCAATCCAGGGCCAGCAATAAAGCTTGCACTAAGGAAGCTGTTTGTCATAATAAAAAATCCTTGGAAAAGCCAAGGAAAAGTTTGGCTCTCGTTCTTCAGAAAAGGAACTCAAAAAAGTCAACAGAATCCTCAGCGTCTCTGGTTTACAGCTAATCCTCGACTTACGACCCAGTAATGGGTTTCACTTACCTTTGCTACGGTTCGGAGAGGTGCTTGCTTTGCTCGCGCGCATGTGCGCTGCTTCTGCGCATGCGCAGATCGTCCGTGATGACATCCGGGTGGGTGGGCGGAGCCTCCCGCCACCGCCGCTACCGGTTCGCTCGAACCGGGGCGAACCGGTAGCAACACTGGTACGACCCCATTTGAGCACCATAGCTGAGTGAGATGGTGGTGAAGTGAGTTTTTGTCCCATTTTACGACCGTTAAGTGGATCACTGCAGTTATTAAGTTAGTCACACGGTTGTTAAGTGAATCTGGCTTCTCCGTGGACTTTGCGTGTCGGAAGGTCGCAAAAGGGGATCACGTGACCCCAGGATACTGCGACCGTCATAAATAGAAGTCATCCTTGACTTACGACCGCAACTGATTTGCAAAATTTCTGTTGCTAAGCGAGAAAGTTGCTGAGTGAATTTTGCCTCCTTTTACGACTTTTCTTGCCGTGGTTGTTAAGTGAATCACTGCAGTTGTTAAGTTAGTGATATGGTCGTTAAGTGAATCTGGCTTCCCCATTCACATTGCTCATCAGAAGGTCACAAAAGGGGATCACATGACCCCGGGACACTCAAACCGTCGTAAATATGAGTCAGTTGCCAAGTGTCTGAATTTTGATCACAAGACCATGGGGATGCTGCAACGGTCACAAGAGTGAAAAACGGTCATAAGTCACTTTTTTCCAGTGCCGTTGTAACTTTGAATGGTCACTAAACAAATCATTGTAAGTTGAGGACTACCTAAGGCTTAGAATAACTTTATTGTCACTTTAAATGTACATCAATCGGCATACATTAAAAATGAAATTTTAATTGAATTGGATGTCTTCAACATCAGCAGAATATTAGAATTAGAATAACAGAGTTGGAAGGGACCTTGGAGGTCTTCTAGTCCAACCCCCCTGCTTAGGCAGGAAACCTAGACTAGGCCAGGGGTCTCCAACCTTGGCAACTTTAAGACTTGTGGACTTCAACTCCCAGAATTCGCTGGCTGAGGAATTCTGGGAGTTGAAGTCCACAAGTCTTAAAGTTGCCAAGGTTGGAGAGCCCTGGCCTAGACCATTTCAGACAAATGGTTATCCACTCTCTTCTGAAAAACCTCCAGTAATGGCAAGCAGTTCCACTGGTTGAATGCTCTCACTGTTAGGAAGTTTCTCCTGAGTTCCAGGTTGCTACTCTCCTTGATTAGTTTCCATCCGTTGCTTCTTGTCCTGCCTTCAGCTGCTTTGGAGAATAGGCTGACCCCCCTCTTCTTTGAGGCAGCCCCTTAAATATTGGAACACTCCTATCATGTCACCCCTCGTCCTTCTTTTCATTAAAACAGCTTGATGCTAAGCTTCCTGAGGTCATAGATGGTCTACCAACCTTCTCAATGCCCTCTTGAAGGACCAAACCATGATCTTTTAGCATCCCAGGCAAACCTACAGCAAGACCATCGCCCAAGTTGTTCCCCTCTGTGGTGGTAGGCAAGTTTTGGGTGGCATTTGAGACCAGAAAGTTTTAAGAGGATAATGAGAGGCTAGGAGCAACCTGGCATGTCAAGTTTTCTTCTGCGTTGGCCACGGAGATGATTAGAGGGTCCGGCATCCCTTTTAATAATGTTTGGTTTTGAAGCCAAGGCAGCCGGTAGAGACCACCCAGCAAATGAGACCTCCTGGACAGCCATTGTGGATGGATGTCCACTGAGAAGGGCAGCCCAGCAATTGCTTACAGATTTCCCAACATGTTGAGGGTGCTTGGCTGGCTGTGGCAGTGTTTCTCAATCTTGGCCGCTTTGAGATGTGTGGACTTCAACAACCAGAATTCCCCAGTCGGCCTGCTGGGAGTTGAAATCTGCCCATATTGGCTAGGGAATTCTGGGAGTTGAAGTCCACCCGTGCTGGCTGAGGCATTCTTGAGTTGAAGTCCACCCATGCTGGATGGGGAATGCTGGGAGTTGAAGTCTGCCCAGGCTGGCTGGAGAATTCTGGGAGTTGAAGTCCATCTATGCCAGCTGGGGAATTCTGGGAGTTGAAGTCCACCTGTGCTGGATGGGGAATGCTGGGAGTTGAAGTCCAGCTATGCCGGCTAGGGAATTCTGGGAATTGAAGTCCACCTGTGCTGGATGGGGAATGCTGGGAGTTGAAGTCCACCCATACTGGATGGGGAATTCTGGGAGTTGAAGTCCGCCTGTGCCAGCTGGGGAATTCTGGGAGTTGAAGTTCACCTGCGCTGGCTGAGGCATTCTTGAGTTGAAGTCCACCCGTGCTGGATGGGGAATTCTGGGAGTTGAAGTTCACCTGCGCTGGCTGAGGCATTCTTGAGTTGAAGTCCACCCGTGCTGGATGGGGAATTCTGGGAGTTGAAGTCCACCCATGCCAGCTGGGAAATCCTGGGAGTTGAATTCCCTGCATCTTAAAGTGCCAAGTTTCAGAAACATTGATTTAAACAGATCAACTGAAGAAAAAAATTGAGCAAATGCCACACTGCCTTTAAAAGGAGGATAACAGGGACACCCTTAGGAAACCCACAAATTGTGGCCTCATAACTGAAGAGTGAACCCTTTTGTGCATGAGAAGGGCCATAATTGGTATGATAATAGACGAGGGGTACGTGCGTCAAAATTTGCATGATTGTGGGCGTGGTGTCAGGATTGAAGCCCCACCCCTTTTGTCCATAAGAGCCGAGGTGGCGCAGTGGTTAGAGTGCAGTACTGCAGGCTACTTCAGCTGACTGCTAGCTGCAGTTCGGCGGTTCAAATCTCACCGGCTCAAGGTTGACTCAACCTTCCATCCTTCCGAGGTGGGTAAAATGAGGACCCAGATTGTTGGGGGCAACAGGCTGACTCTGTGAACCGCTTAGAGAGGGCTGTAAAGCACTGTAAAGCGGTATATAAGTCTAAGGGCTATTGCTATTGCTATCCTTCATCTATTATCATACCAATTATGGCCCTTCCCATTTAAACTCACGGAAGACTCTGATTTAGGCATGGATCCTAGGAATAAATGCTACGTTTGAAAAGTTTCTGCTGTTTTCATGGTTTATGTTTTGTTTATTCATCTATTTGGCATTTAGAAAACCCCACGGTAGAATGTAAGAAGCATGTTATGTTGTATCATGATTTTTTTAATGCCAAATAGAGGTAGTTTTTGACTTACGACCACAATTGAGCCCAAAATTTCTGTTGCTAGGCAAGAGAGTTGTTAAGTGAGTTTTGCCCCATTTGAATACAGAATTACAGAGTTAGAAGGGACCTTGGAGGTCTTCTAAAAAGAAGAGTCCTCCACTCCTCCGCTCGCAACAGAATGCCTTATTCCACCAGACTTGAAATTTTGGGCTTAGACAACTTAGAACTACGTCGCCTTAGAACCGATCTAAATGTAGTTCATAAAATTATCTGCCACAATGTCCTACCTGTCAATGACTACTTCAGCTTCAACCACAACAATACACGAGCACACAATAGATACAAACTCAAAGTGAACCGCTCCAAACTCGATTGCAGAAAATTCGACTTCAGCAACAGAGTGATCAATGCCTGGAATTCACTACCTGACTCTGTGGTTTCTTCCCCAAACCCAAAAAACTTTAACCTTAGACTGTCTACTGTCGACCTCACCCCATTCCTAAGGGGTCTGTAAGGGGCGTGCATAAGCGCACCAGCGTGCCTATAAAATAAACCCCCTGCTCAAGCAGGAGACCCTACACCATTTCAGACAAAAGGTTGTCCAATCTCTTCTTAAAAACTTCCAGTGTTGGAGCATTCACAACTTCTGGAGGCAAGCTGTTCCACTGATTAATTGTTCTCACTGTCAGGAAATTTCTCCTTAGTTCTAGGTTGCTTCTCTCCTTCATTAGTTTCCATCTGTTGCTTCTTGCTCTGCCTTGAAGACCTTTCTTGCCGCAGTTTTTAAGTGAGTCACCATAGTTGCTAGGTTAGTAACCCGGTTGTTAAGTGAATCCAGCTTCCCCACTGACTTTGCGTGTCAGAAGGTCGCAAAAAGGGATCACAGGACCCCGGGACCCTGCAACCATCATAAATACGAGTCAGTTGCCAAGCGTCTAAATTTTGATCACATGACCATGGGGATGCTGCAATGGTCATAAGTGTGAAAAACGGACATAAGTCACTTTTTTCAGTGCCATTGGAACTTCAAACGGCCACTAAATAAGTGGTTGTAAGTTGAGAACTGCCTGTAGAAAACTTATGATTTGCTCTGGTATAACCTGGTGGTCTCCCATCCAGACGTAAAATCCATCTGTCCTCAAATTTTTCAAGATCAGCACAGGGACGATTAACAATTCTCACCAGTCTCTGCTTGGGATAAACAGCCTTTCAACTTCAGTAAAAAATAATAATAATAATAAAAAAAGAAATACAAAAATGTCTGACTGGACTTTATTGGATTGTATTAGTTACTCTGAAAGAGCATATCTAATTGTTCAATTTAATGCTTGAAGGCTATTACAAAAAAGAATTGGCATTTGGAAGAATTGTTTGGGAAACAGATTTTTATACTCGCCATGTATTATTACGACGGCCCCGTGCCAATTCTCCTTAGGTTTCAAGAAATGGGAATTGGTTTTTATCTCAGCCAGTCACACATCATCAAAATGTCTCCCAGGTTTGTTCTTCATTGCGAGACGAGGCTCATTACGGAATAAAAATATAGAACAACAAGATCCACATTAAACTGTCATTCTGTTATCTGCGCGGCTATTTTAGAAAAATGGTTCTGTTTGTGAATTGCATCTATCATGGGCTACTAAGGAGCTAGACACCATATTGCATGGATTTTTGTGTGGTTTTTAGAGAGAATAACAGAGTTGGAAGGGACCTTAGAGGTCTTCTAGTCCAACCCCTGCTCAAGCAGGAGACACTATACCATTTCAGACAAATGTCTAGTCTAATGAAAAGAAGTATTAGGGGTGACATGATAGCAAGTCTTCCAATATTTGAGGGGCTGCCACAGAGTAGGGGGGGGGTCAATCTATTTTCCAAAGCACCAGAAGGCAGGACAATAAACAACAAATGGAAACTAATCAAGAAGAGAAGCAACGGAGTACTAAGGAGAAACTTCCTAACAGTGAGAACAACCAGTGGAACAAATTGCCTTCAGAAGTTGTGGGTGCTCCTACACTGGAGGTTGTGAAAAACAGACTGGACAACAATTTGACTGGGATAATAAAAAATCTCCTAGCTTTGGCAGGAGGTTGGACTAGAAGACCTCTGAGGTCCCTTCCACTAGGATTCTATGTTTATTTTTTATTTATTTATTTGTTTGTCAAACATGTACAAGATAGCAGGTATAGGTATAATCATAAACATAATCAAAGTGAATACAGATAGATGAAGACAATAGGACAGTAGGACAGGGACGGTAGGCACGCTGGTGCGCTTATGCACGCCCCTTACAGACCTCTTAGGAATGGGGTGAGGTCGACAGTAGACAGTCTAAGGTTAAAGTTTTTTGGGTTTGGGGAAGAAACCACAGAGTCAGGTAGTGAATTCCAGGCATTGATCACTCTGTTGCTGAAGTCGTATTTTCTGCAGTCGAGTTTGGAGCGGTTTACATTAAGTTTGTATCTATTGTGTGCTCGTGTATTGTTGTGGTAGAAGCAGAAGTATTCATAGACAGATAGGACATTGTAGCGGATAATTTGATGTACTATGCTTAGGTTGGATCGAATACGGCGAAGTTCTAA
>QLTV01000608.1:23893-37416 GCA_003457575.1 Thermophis baileyi | reverse complement strand
GTTCTGGTTTTGTCGGTGCCAGTCCGTGGGGGCTGCTTTTTTTTTTTGAATTTTTTTTGAATTTTTTTTTGAATTTATTTATTTTTTTATGAATTTTTTTTTTTAAAAAATTCTCCTGTGCACGCGCTGCCATCTTGTTTTTGGCTTTTTTGGGGGGGAGTTGGAATTTTCGGCATGTGCAACGGCGGCCACGCAGTGCGGGAGGAAGCGAACCGGCGGCGAGGTAAGTTAGAACCCACCCCTGGCCGGATGCCATGAGACCCCGTTCTAAGTCTCCCCAAAGCCCAGCAGATGACAGAATAACAGAGTTGGAAGGGATCTTGGAGGTCTTCTAGTCCAGCCCCCTGCTCAAGCAGGAGACCCTGTACCATTTTAAACTACTGGTTGTCCAATCTCTTCTTAAAAATCTCCAGTGTTGGAGCACCCACAACTTCTAGATGCAGATTGTTCCACTGAGTAATTCTCCTTCTCCTTTTCCCCCTCCCCCTCCTACCCCTCCCCCTGCAAACCTCACTCCCTTCTAGCCCTGAAGATGTTCCCTAGCTGGGTCATGAAACATCTGCAAGAAAACAACCCAGCTCAGAGAGCATCAAGGAGCACACAACTATATTTTTCCTTTTATCTCAATTAACAGAATAACAGAGTTGGAAGGGACCTTGGAGGTCATTTAGTCCAACCCCCTGCTCAAGCCGGAAACCCTATACTACTTCAGACAAATGGCTGTCCAGTCTCTTCTTGAAAACCTCCACTGATGGAGCACCTACAACTTCTGGGGGCATTTTGTTCCACTGGTTAATTGTTTTCACTGTCAGGAAATTTCTCCTTAGTTCTAGGTTGTTTCTCTCTTTGGTTAGTTTCCATCCGTTGCTTCTTATTCTGCCTTCAGGTGCTTTAGAGAATAGGTGGACCCCCTCTTCTTTAACAGAATAACAGAGTTGGAAGGCACCTTGGAGGTCTTCTAGTCCAACCCGCGGCTTAGGCAGGAAACCCTATACCATTTCAGACAAATGGTTGTCCAGTCTCTTCTTGAAAACCTCCAGTGTTGGAGCACCAAGAACTTCTGGAGGCAAGTTGTTCCACGGGTTCATTGTTCTAACTGTCTGGAAATTTATCCTTAATTTCAGGTTGCTTCTCACCTTGATCAGTTTCCTTCCGTTGCTTCTTCTCCTGCCCTCAGGTGCTTTGGAGAATAGGTTGACCCCCTCCTCTTTCTGGCAGTCCTCAAATATTGGAAGACTGCTATCATATCCTAGTCACCCTGGCCAGGCTCAGCCCCAGAATCTTCTGGAGTGTCTTTGGATGTGTCTCTCTCCAGATCTAGTGGTGAAGTTCCTGGATTAGGAATGGGGACACCCAAATCCTACTCTACTCTCAGCCAAAGAAGCACCTTGGGGACTTGGATGAGAATTTGGATCAGTGGTGGGTTGCTGCCGGTTCGGACCGGTTCTTTAGAACTGGCAGCGATGACCGGCGGTCCACGCTCCCGAACCGGTCCTCGGTTGCTGCGCCTTGCAAAAAAAACCCTCTGCGCATGCGCAAAGGCTTCTGCGCATGCACAGAGGGTCATTTCCGTGAAGTGATGCAAAGTGTGCACTTCCGTCGCGATGTGAACCGGTAGGGAAGGTAAGTGGAACCCGCCCCTGATTTGGATGTTCCTAAAGAAGAAGTTATCTAGATATCTAAATATCCCTAGAAGGAGTTGGGGTGACTTGATAGTGGTGTTCCAATATTTGAGAGGCTGTCACAAAGAAAAGGGAGGGTCAACTTATTTTTCAAAGCACCAGAAGACAAGACAAGAAGCAACTGATGGAAACTAATCAAGGAGAGAAGCAACCTGGAATTAAGGAGGAATTTCCTAACAGTGAGGACAATCAACCGGTGGAACGGCTTGCCTCCAGAAATTGTGGGTGCTTTATCACTGGACGTTTTTAAGAAGAAATTGGACAACCATTTATGTGAAATGGTATAGGGCAGTGATGGTGAACCTTTTTTTGCTCGGGTGCCAAAAGGTCATGCACACCCATAATGCAATGCCCTCCCCCGCGCATGCGCGCACAACCCCCCCACTCTGCCCCCCCCACGCGCATGCACGCAGGCCTCACTAAAGCCTCCGGACTTCCGGTAGGCCCGTTGGGCCGTTTTTCGCCCTCCCCAGGCTTCAGGAAAGCCTCCGGAGCCTGTGGATGGTGAAAAACGGGCCCAACGGGCCTACCGGAAGTTCAGAAACGAACCTCCGGTAGGCCCGTTGGGCCATTTTTCGCCCTCCCCGGGCTTTAGGAAAGCCTCCGGAGACTGTGGATAGCGAAAAATGGGCCCAACGGGCCTACCGGAAGTTCGGAAATGAACCTCCAGTAGGCCCGTTGGGCCATTTTTCACCCTCCCTGGGCTTCAGGAAAGCCTCCGGAGCCTGTGGATGGTGAAAACTGGCCCAACGGGCCTACCGGAAGTTCGGTTTCCAAACTTCCGGTAGGCCCGTTGGGTCCGTTTTTCACCATCCACAGGCTCTTCAGGAGACTTTCCTGAAGCCTGGGGAGGGCAAAAACGGCCTCCCCCCACCCTCCGGAAGGCCAAAAATCAGCTGGCCAGTGCGCACATGCACCCTGGAGCTGACATAGGGCAACGCCTCGCGTGCCCTCAGATATGACACCGCATGCCACCTGTGGCACGCGTGCCATAGGTTCACCATCACGGGTATAGGGTCTCCTACTTGAGCAGGGGGTTGGACTAGAAGACCTTCAAGGTCCCTTCCAACTCTGTTATTTTATTCTGTTCTCCAAAGCATCTGAGAGTAGGGCATGAAGTAATGGGTGGAAGCTTGTTAAAGAGAGATCCAATAAGGAGGAATTTCTTGATTATTAATCAGGCTTGCCTCCAGAAGTTGTGGGTGCTCCAACCCTGGATGTTTTTAAGAAGAGACTGGAAAGCCATTTGTCTGAAATGATACAGGGTTTCCTGCCTGAGCGGGGGGTTGGACTAGAAGACCTCCAAGGTTCCTTCCAATAATGGAGAGTATTTTTAGCTCAGGGTCGAAATGGGAGGTCTTTGGTGCTCTCTGAGCTTGCTTGTTTTCTTGCAGATGTTTCATGACCCAACTAGGTAACTTCATCGGTGCAAGTTCCTTCCATCTCAATCACAATCATATAAAGAATGGTTGCTGGAACTGGGTATGTCTAGTCTGATGAAAAGAAGGACTAGGGGTGACTTGATAGCAATCTTCCAAAATCTCAGGGGCTGCCACAAAGAAGGGGGGGGGGGGACAACCTATTTTCCAAAGCACCAGAAGGCAAGACAAGAAGCAATGGATGGTAAAAACTCAAGGAGAGAAGCAACCTAGAACTAAGGAGAAATTTCCTGACAGTGAGAAGAATTAATCAGTGGAACAACTTGCCTCCAGAAGTTGTAAATGCTCCAACACTGGAAGGAGACTGGACAACCCTTTGTCTGAAATGTTATGGGGTCTCCTGCTTGAGCAGGGGGTTAGGCTAGAAGACCTCCAAGGTCCCTTCCAACTCTGTTATTCTCTACATCTCCGTTATTCGGTATCTTTTGTGAATCTGCTCCTGGCCCACTCTTAGCAGAGTCCATCTTTCTTTCTGACAGCAAGCACGCTTCCGTATAACCCTTGTAACCCCCTCTGGGGATCCCAAATTTCTCCACCAATTAATAGAGAAAAGATGGGGCAATGCACCGTAGCATTTCCTTTGAAGAACCAGGCGCCGGTTGCCAGTTCTGCATTCTTCTTCGCCTTCCGTCCCGTCCTTCTGTCATGTCGCTGTTTCTCATTAAAAGCACCCTGCGTAGTCTCATCTCGGCGAACATCACATTCCGCTCACAACTAATAGGTTCCAGAAAAATGGGGAGGCGGGGGGAGAGATAATAATGTCTAGAATCAAACTGAACGGAGAGAAGGAGAAAAAGAGAGAATGTGCCAGAGAGGAAGGGGGAGAGGAGAGAGGGGAGAGGAGGGGGCCTAGAGCCATCCGGGTACGCAGCTTCGGAAATTGTTTAGAAATTTGGAATTATTATCTATTTAAAGGAGCATCCCAGCCAGTCCAGGTAATCCTCGACTTACCACAGTTCGTTTAGTGACCGCTCCAAGTTACGACAGCACAGAAAAAAGTGACTTAGGAGTCATTTTTCACACTTACGACCGTTGCAGCATTCATCACGTGATCGAAATTCGGACATTTGGCAACTGGTTCATACTTATGACGGTTGCAGCGTCCCGGGGGGGTGTCACATGATCCCCTTTGGCAACCTTCCAACAAGTAAAATCAATGGGGAAACCGGATTCACTGAACAACTGCGTGACTCACTTAGCAACTGCAGCGATTCGCTTAACAAATGTGGCAGGAAAAGTCATAAACCTTAACAGGTTTCTCACTTTGCAACCTAAATTTTGGGCTCCACATTGGGGTCGTAAGTTGAGGACTGCCTGTGTTTCTTTGCAGTCATCTAGTTGTTAGCACTCTTTCTGAGAGTCACTGAGGTCACTTGGGGGTTGAACTGGGCCCTCAGGATGACATGAATAGTGCAAATGGATGTGGAGCCTTCTTGGAACTGCTGAAAGGACCTGTTCTGACCCAGCGCGGCAAACCCCCAGAAAGCGACACACACAGGTCAATTAGTCTGTCAAATAATCAGTACTTGCTGAAGTTGGGCAAGAGCCCGGACTGGAGTCAATCCAACTGATAGGGACGAGGTTCAGAAGGCAGCCAAGATGAATACAAACAAAATTGTCTTCAGCAAAAGTGTGTGGTGTGATCCACCCTTATATAGTCTTAGGGCGTGGCCCCTCTGCCGGCAAGCTTACTTTCGAGGAGACCTCCTTCTACACAGCCACTCTTGCCGGCTAGCTGCCCTGCGTGCTCTGGCATCAATCAGAGGCCCCTCCTCTTCACTGGAGTCACTGAACTCCTGCTGGGGAGGTGCAGAAGGCCCTGGTTGAGTATCGTCCTCTGGCCCTGCTTCCTCTTCGGTCTCGGACTCCGGTGCCGGCGCTACAGACCGCTCTTGCCACCCTATGGTCTGTTCTTGTTCTTCCGGATCCATGAGCAGCTGCACGGGACGGGGGCAAGCCACAACAGGACCCTGTTGTAGACTCGAGATAGATTATATGATATCCCTCCCCCTCTGTTGAGGGAGGGCTGTTCAATTTTGTCATACATGGCCTCTTTGACCTCTCTTTCAAACCAGCGGTCCTCTCTGTCCAGAATATGGACTTTATTGTCTTCAAAAGAGTGTCTTTCAAATGTAGATGGACTGCTGAATCTGATCCTGGTTCTCTTAACAGAATTTAGGAACAGAGTTGGAAGGGACCTTGGAGGTCTTCTACTCCAACCTCCTGCTCAGGCAAAAGAATAAAGAATTTAAATTAAATAAATGAATAAATAAATGAATGAATGAATGAATGAATAATCCATCTGATTTAGGGCAACGTGTAATGCCAGAGTTTTCTTACGCTCTCTGCTGAATCTACGCCTGTTTCCATACCTCTCTCCGTGAAAACTTGCTAATCACGCTTATAATTTGACTTTCTCCGGATTCGTAAAGCTGTTACTGAGTTTTCGCTGCAAACTGGAGAAGGAATGTAATGGGGAATGAATGATCCCAACAGCCCAGAAAGACAAAAGCAAAATGGAACAATAGAAATAATTTCCACTTCGCCTTAATTGGATCATTAAGGACTCATTTGGAAGAGGAGAGCTGCAGATTTTCCAGAACTAACAGCTGGGTTTCTCCACTGTGTTAGTAATTAAAGAGATGCAGACTACGGACAGCCTCAAAGAATCTTGGGAAGTGTAGTTCTAATAGAAGAGAATTTCTGTTGCTCAAGGTTGAACTGTGGGGTCCTTGTTGCTCTCTGAGCTGGATTGATTTTTGCAGATGTTTCACTACTGAACTAGGTAACGTGCTAGAAGGGAGTGGGGCTGGCAGGGAGGAGGAGGAGGAGGAGGAGGAGGGGGAGGACTGTGGAGTTCTTGGTCCTCTCTGACCTTGGTTGTTTACTTGCAGACGTTTCACGACCCAACTAGGTAACATCATCAGCGTTAGAAGGGAGTGGGGTTTGTAGGGTGGAGGAGGAGGAGAGGGAGGACTGTAGGGTGTTTGGTGCCCTGTGAGCTTGGCTGTTTGCTTGCAGACATTTCATTACCCAACTATGGAACATCATCCATAGAGACAAATCACATTTACGGACCATGCAAAAGTGACCTTGATAATAAAACCCCTAGGAAGGAAACAAAAGGACTAGAGACATTCCCTCTAGCACTTAATATTCAGATAAGCAGGGATTAACCCCAGACAACTAGTCCAGTAGAAAACACTTCTCTAATCTTAAGAAGATGTTAGATAACCATTTGTCTGAAATGGTGTAGGGTTTCCTGCCTAAGCAGCGGGTTGGACTAGAAGACCTCCAAGGTCCCTTCCAACACTGTTATTCTATTCTATTCAGTATTTGTGATTATACACATATTCTATTCTATTCTATTCTATTCTATTCTATTCTATTCTATTCTATTCTATTCTATTCTATTCTATTCTATTCTATTCTAGGGGCTAACCGCACGTCACCAAAACTGGCAGGGCAAATAAACCAGCAGCAAACTGCATATAAGGTAGCAAACCCCTCCTTCCTTCACATGGGTGATGTTCCCTAGTCAGGTAATAAAACATCTACAAGCAAACCACCAAGCTCAGAGCCTCAAAATCTCCATTATAGTTCACCTGAAGTACAGATAGTCCTCGACGTATGACCACAATTGAGCTCAAAATGTGTTGTTAAGTGAGATATTTGTTAAGTGAGTTTTGCCCCATTTTACGACCTGTCTTGCCACAGTTGTTAAGTGGATCACCGCACTTGATAAGTTAGTAACATGGTTGTTAAGTGAAGCTGGATTTTCCCATTGACTTTGCTTGTCAGAAGGTCTCAAAAGGGGATCACGTGACCCCGGGACATTGCGACCGTCATAAATACGAGACAATTGCCAAGCATCTGAATTTTGATCATGTGACCACGGGGATGTTGCAAAGGTCGTAATTGTGAAAAACGATCACTTTTTTGAACGGTCACTCAATGAACTGTCGTAAGTCGAGGACTACCTGTAAATGTGCTTATTTTGGGGGGACACCAGCAGAGATCAACCCCTCTTTCTTCCTGTGGTTCTAAAGATTGCAGCAACTTTAGGGAAATGGGAACAACATGAAGGGACATTTTATCACGCTTGGTGGACATGGAAAAAAAAAAAGCCAAAAAAATTTCGGATGCATAATGCACGCTTTGATACGGAGGACTTTAAAGATTAATATTCAATTGAATCCAGAACTTTTCTTTTTAGGACTAATGGATAAAGAGTTAGAAGAAAATAATAATAATAGACAAATGGAAGATTATTTCAAGATGAGCGTTAAGACTCTCTCAAGTTAACAGCTTCTAGCAAAATCCATGTGGTTTTCTTGGCAAATGGTACAGAACAGGGGTGGGTTCCAACTTACCTCGCTGCCGGTTCGCTCCCTCCTGCGCCGCGTGGGCGCGCATGCACAGTAACAAAAAATCCGGGGGGGGGGTGACAAAAACAAAGCCGAAAAAAAGATGGCGACCGCATGCACAGTGCCGGAAGTCGGCTTCTGCGCATGCGCAGAAGGAAATAAAAAATAAAAAAAAAATTAAAAAAAAATCAAAAAAAAATTTTAAAAAAATTCAAAAAAAAAAGATGGCGGCCCCCACGGACCGGCACCGACCGATTCGGTTCGGTGACATCATCGTGACATCACCAGCGGGCCACTACCAGTTCGGGAGAACCTGTACAAACCAGGAGGAACCCACCCCATGGTACAGAAATGCCACTATAGATAGTCCTCAACTTACAACAGTTCATTTGGTGACCGTTTGAAGTTTCGATGGCACTGATAAAAATACTTAGGGCCTGTCCTTGCACTTATGACTGTCGCAGCATCCCCAGGGTCATGTGATCAAAATTTGGATGCTTGGCAACTGGCATGTACTTACGACGGTTGCAGTATCCTGGGTCACTGTTTGTAACCTTCCCAGCCGGCTTTCCGACAAGCAAAATCAATGGGGGAATCCAGATTCATTTAATGACCGTGTGACTCACTTAACGACCGTGGTGATTTACTTTACTGGGGTGAAAAATGTTGTGAAGTTGGGTGGGACTCGTTGAAGAACGAACTTGTTTAGCAATGGAAGTTCGTATACTTCGTAAGTCGAGGATTTCGTATACTTTCTAGGATGGTATTTCAAACTTTCAAGGCTCAACTCACAGATTTGGGGGTTTCCTGGTGGTCTCCCATCCCTCTACAACCCAGAGCGAACCACCTGCTGCCACCTTTTCTGATCTAATGTATCCAGCTGTCTTAAATATTCTTTCTGTCCTTGTTTATTTATGTATTTGATATTGTTTAACTTTTATAAGCAACTCAAAATAGCAATTGTACAAAAATGCTGCTTCTTCCCCCTGTTTTCCCCACAACAACAACCCTGTGAAATGGGTTGGGTTAAGAGAGAGTGATTGGCCCGAAGTCACCCAGCCATCTTTCATGCTTAAGGCAGGACTAGAACTCACCACCTCCTGGTGAGTGGCTGAAAATTACCCAGCCGGCCTTCATGCCCAAGGAAGGACTAGAACTCAGCATCTCCTGGTGATTGGCTGAAAGTCAGAACAGAATAGAATAACAGAGTTGGAAGGGATCTTGTAGGTCATCTAGTCCAACCCCCGCCCAAGCAGGAGACCCTATACCATTTCTGACAGATGGCAGTCCAGTCTCTTCTTTAAAAGCCTCCAGGGATGAAGCTTCCACAACTTCTGAAGGCAACTTCTGTTCCATCGGTTGATTGTCCTCACTGTCAGAAAATTTCTCCTTATTTCTAGGTTGAATCTCTCCTTGATCAGTTTCCATCCGTTTTTCCTTGTCTGGCCTTCAGGTGCTTTGGAAAATAGCTTGACCCCCTCCTCTCTGTGGCAGCCCCTCAAATATTGGAAGATGCTCTCATGTCTCCCCTGGTCCTTCTCTTACTAAGGCTTTATAGAGTGGTATTAGTACCTCCCTTGATCTTGATTGTATCCCTCTGTTAATGCAATTTAGGATTGCATTGGCTTTTTTGGCTGCTGCCGCACACGGTTGGCTCCTATTTAACTGGTTGTCCACTAAGACTCCAAGATCCCTCTCACAGTCACTGCTATTAAGCCTGGTTTCATCCAGTCTATATGTGCACTTTTGGTTTTTCTTACCTAAGTGTAGGACTTTACTTTTCTCTGCATTGAATTTCATTTTGTTAGATAGGGCCCAGGGTTCAAGTCTTTCAAGATCCATCTGGATCTTGAGCCTGTCATCTAGGGAGTTGGCTATTCCTGCCAGCTTAGTTAGTATCATCTGCAAATTTGGTAAGTTCCCCTTCTATTCCCTCATCTAAGTCGTTTATGAATTGTTTAAGTCATCTAACCAGCTTTCATACCTAAGGTGAGACTAGAACTCCCGGTCTCCCAGTGATCATCGGCCCAAACTCACCCAGCTGGCTTGGTTCAATTCTGCTTCTATTTTTGATTTCATCCTGCTTTTGTCTTACCGTTTTATTACTCTTGTTAAAACATTTGGAGCTCCATTAAAATCAAAAACAGCATATTAACTATTTTTACCGACCAAGAGATTAATTAAGTAATTGATACAGTGCCGTGCCTTTTTCCAAAGATTTAAAAATGCAGGCCATATTCTCCGGGCATCAAAGGAAAATAATAAGTCATGTTCCCTTCTGCTCCAAATAATTCTAATTTCTTCCTTAAGCCGAAGAAGACCAGTTTTCAAAATTTCTTCCGTGCGCAGATTCTTTCTACCATTACACAAACTGAGTCTTGCGGAATAAACAAGTTTGATAGCTTCAAGGAAAGACAAATCCTTTTTGTGTGTGTGTGTGGGGGGGGAAATGTTTTGTTATTAAATTCACTGGTTTTGCTGTTTTTTTCGGAACTCTGCCACAAAGTTTTTATGCAACTAAATTTGCAAGATCCCCCCCCCCAAAAAACGGATCCTTCAACAGCAACGTTGGGGTTTATTGAAAACTACCAAAATGCATCTTATCAAAAATATGCACACACACACACACACACACACACACACACACACACACACACACACACACACACACGAACAGAACAACAATGCCCAGATAGGGGAAATGTTTGTTCTTAAAAAAAAAACCTGCTCGGAATAAATTTACATAAGAAATAAAAACAACAGGGGGAATGATGTTTAAAAAAAGGTTTTCAAGAATTTGTGTAAACAACTACAAAGATCACTGAAGGGGAGGTTGTGTACGAGGCTCCTTTATGTGAAGGAAAGCTGTGAACGAAAACAGATGCAGCTTTTTAAATTCGTCTTTTTCAAAAGCATCCAGAAGAGCTGATAGATTGCTACTGTTATATCAGAACAGATATCTATTGATATTGAACTACAATTCCCTGGAGACTTGTTTTGATCTTCGGGTAATGGGCCTTTCTCAGTTAGAGTTCATGGCTAGAAATACACATTTGTCCCATTCAGGAAAGCTATCCTCCAAAATGTACGTGATAGACAGAAGGAGAAGGTCATGGGGGGTGGGGGGGAGCCAAGGAACTGAATGAAAGGAGAAAGGGGGAAATTTAAAATTTTTGTTGGGTCTTTGGTGCTCTCTGAGCTTGGTTGTTTTCTTGCAGACATTTCATAACCCAACTAGGGAACATCATCAGTGCTAGAAGGGAGTAGGGTTTGTGCGGAGGAGGAGGAGGAGGAGGTGACACGGGGGACAGAATTCAGCTTCCGAGAATCCTGGTTTCAATAGAAGCAAATATTCATAGAGCATAAAATTTTTGTTGGGTCTTTGGTGCTCTCTGAGCTTGGTTGTTTTCTTGCAGACATTTCATAACCCAACTAGGGAACATCATCAGTGGTAGAAGGGGGGAGGGTTTGTGGGGAGGAGGAGGAGGAGGAGGAGGAGGAGGAGGAGGAGGAGGAAAAGGACTATGAGGTTCTTGTGATCTCTGAGTTGCTTGGGGTTTTTGGTTTTTGGAGATGTTTCATGACCCAACTAGGTAACATCATCAGTGCTAGAAGGGAGTGGGGTGTGTGAGGAGGAGGAGGAGGAGGAGGAGGAGGAGGAGGAGGAGGAGGAGGAGGAGGAAAAGGACTATGAGGTTCTTGTGATCTCTGAGTTGCTTGGGGTTTTTGGTTTTTTCATGACCCAACTAGGTAACATCATCAGTGCTAGAAGGGAGTGGGGAAAGGAGAGACTAGAACTCGCAGTCAAGGATGCCACAATTCAACGCTGAGCTACAAATATTCTCTCCTATTAGAGGTGTTCCATTCTTTTGTTGAAGAAAGTGTGACAGCTGTGTGATGGTGTGTGTGAATGACCTTGGGGGAGGAGGAGGGAAAGAGATGCTGTCTAGGAAACGGCCAGAGAAGAGAGGCTGGAGTGGAGCCCTCAGTGGCTTAACGGTCAGAGGAAGAAAACGAGGAAGGACCCACCTTAATGTATCAGTCAGTTAAAAGTGGAGATGGGGACTTTTGTCCTTTCAGACTTGCAAGATTCTTTAAAAGCAGCCTTACACCAGTGGTGGGTTGCTACCGGTTCGCCCCGGTTCAGGCGAACCGGTAGCGGCGGCAGCGGGAGGCTCCGCCCACCCGCACGTTATCACAGACAATCTGCGCATGGGCAGAAGCACCGCATGCAAGCAAAGCAAGTGCATGCGCGCGCGTTCACAGTTCCGAACTGGTAGCGAAGGTAAGTGAAACCCACTACTGTCTTACACTAAACTAAATTAGCTCTTATAGTCCTTTTTCCGGTCTGTTTTACCTTACGGGGGGCAGGGGGGCGGGGCGGCTATCACCCCACCAGGACAGCCAGACTGGTACACTCCAGGAAAAACAACAGAGCATTGTGGGAAAGTCCAGAATCGCTAGGAGCAAACACGTTTATGATTAGAAACAAAGTTAGGGGAATGGAGGTAAAATAGCAATAGCAATAGCAATAGCAATAGCACTTAGACTTATATACCGCTTTACAGTGCTTTACAGCCCTCTCTAAGCGGTTCACAGAGTCAGCCTCTTGCCCCCAACAATCTGGGTCCTCATTTTACCCACCTCGGAAGGATGGAAGGCTGAGTCAACCTTGAGCCGGTGAGATTTGAACCGTCGAACTGCAGCTAGCAGTCAGCTGAAGTAGCCTGCAGTTCTGCACTCTAACCACTGCGCCACCTCGGCTCTATAAAACACATGAAAAACAGTTGCAGGAACTGGGTATGTCTAATCTATTGAAAAGAAGGACTAGGGGTGACATGATCTAATATTTGAGGGGCTGCCACAAAGAGCAAGGGGTCAACTTATTCTCCAAAGCATCACAAGGCAGGAGAAGAAGCAAAGGATGGAAACTAATCAAGGAGAGAAGCAACCTAGAATGAAGGAGAAATTTAGTGAGAACAATTAGTCAGTGGAACGGCTTGCCTCCAGAAGTTGTGGGTGCTCCATCACTGGAGGTTTTCAAGAAGAGACTGGACAGCTATTTGTCTGAAATGGTAGAGGGTCTCCTGCTTGAGAAGGGGGTTGGACTAGAAGACCTCCGAGGTCCCTTCCAACTCTGTTATTCTGTTATTTTGTTCCGCTGCATTCATCCAATCTTTTTCACCTTCCCTTCTGCACATCATCTGCTAAAATTGAGATACAGGGTGGCGAGACCACCGCGTGATTTCTTTTAAACATCACTTTCTTTCTTGTTTCTCTCTCTCTTTTTTCAGGATCATTTTACCTTGGTTTATAGAAGAAAATAAGATGCGTGCAAATTCGAGAAACCCAAACCGGGTAAACCGGGCATTTAAAATCCTGTTGTTGTTGGGTTTTTTTTTTTTTTTTTTGTTTTAAAATAACTAGAGGGTTGCAGAGATTGGCACGATGATTAGCTGAGTATTTTGTTTCCTAGAAGGTTACCTGGAGCAAAACCACATCAGCTACAGGAAGAGGAAAACAGAAACAAGCAGTGTTTGGCTTACAATCACAAAGAGCCGTGGCATTCTTTGCAAAGTGTGGCTTACACAATCCCAAAAAGATCAGGGAGAAACAAAACAAGTTAGGCCGTCACAGTTTACAAATCTGGTAGCTTGTATAAAAAAAATGTTAATCGGCGAGTTTTGTTTCTTGCAACTCCGTCGTCGAATCGCACTCGGGAGGCCAAGCGGCTCAGGAGGCAAAACTTTGAGAAGTTGGGAGGCGAGGGAGGGAAGGGGGGGGCGCGTGGGATGAATTCAGAGCAAGTGGAGAGGGGCTGATTTTATCCCAGTTTTTAGGGAGACCTGCCTCGCCTGGCCTGCTGACCCCTGCATATGTGGGCAGGGGAGAGAGATCTGTCCATCGGCCTCGGAAAACTGATTCATATATCTTGGGGGGGATCACTGTATGAATGACAGGTGATGCTAAGTTCTCTGACTTTCACCATGTAGTCAGTTTGAAAAAGGCATGAGGGGAGGGGAGGGTAGGGTAGG
>QLTV01000607.1:157838-190662 GCA_003457575.1 Thermophis baileyi | reverse complement strand
GATTGTAAAAATGAGTACTGTAGGGAAACACCATTTAGATTTTTCTGCATATCAATGTTCTTGCAGTGCACTAGGTTTTATAGCATTTCTGAGCAAGAGAATAGGATGTCCCACTTTCTAAATGTGTGCGAACTAGTGGGAAAAAGAAAAGAGATGCTTGATACATTAGATCCTGAAAAACTTGCAGTAGTGCTAGAGGATAGGAGAACAGGAACTGTGCTCCTTGATTCCCGTTTCCTTTATGTGATGTGCCCCATCGTATGAATGAGGTTCAACTTCAAGGATAGAGAGATGGGGTAGAGCAGGGGTCCCCAATCCCCTGGCTGCTGTCTACTACCCGTTTGGAACCGGGCCACGCAAGAGGCGGGTGAGCAAAGGAGGAAAAGGAAAAGGAAGAGACATAAGTGATGCCTGCCGCTTGGAAAAATGGAGTTGCACGTCCTCAAGCCATTGACATAGATCCATCCTCCCTATCCCACTGCTGGTCCACCGAACCGGAAAGGTTGGAGACTGCTGGCGTAGAGGACATCACTGATGTCTCTTCCTTTTCCTCCTTCGTGATGCATCAATACAGCAAGCAATAACATTGAAGAGATTCTTGTTAACTGGGATACAGGCTGGTTCCATTGGGATGCCCTGAACCTTACCCATTTGTCTGGATATCATCTTTTCTGGACACGGAGCACAAGCGTAGCAGCAAAACTTCCGCCCTTCGATCTTGTTCTTTCTTTTTCCAAGAGGACATCGTTCATTACATAATGAGGGAGGAGGCAGCTGTCCCCAAAATAAAGAAAGAAGTCAGTATTAATGTTTTACTTATGTTTTTGTTTTACAGCCAATGAATAAGAACAAGACTGTTGATAGTCATGTCTGCCATGTAACAGACAATTTAACCTCCAGAGCCAGGAACATAACTGAAGTTGCTTTGCTTTGTTTTATTTTTTATTATTTTATTTAGCTGAAGTTAAATTAATGAAATGCAGCCCACATTTATATCCAAACCTGGATTATTTTCCCCATTGTTCCCCACTCAAGGTGCTGGTTACTACTTTTAAACCCAAGAAGACATAAGGCCTGGTTACATGATGCACTACCTGTCCCACATAGTATCTGCCTGGTCAGATCGCTCTCACAGGGTTGGCACACTTCAAGCCCCATCAATTAAACAATGCTATTTATAGGGACCCTTGAAGTACACCTTTTCTTTCACAGTAGCTGCCCTCTTGAATGAGGCACCTGCCAAATTCAAATAGCCTCCTCGCTATTTCTGTTTCAAGGGTCCCTGAAGAGACGGTGTTATCCCAGGCGTTTGGTAAAGATGATCAATAGACCCTTTCTTTCTTTTCCTGGTTTCCATACATGGACTTTTCTCAACCATCTCTGTTCTTCTGACTTGTTTTGGTGTCTTTGTATTGTTTCTTGTTTTTAAATACTGTTAACCATTTATAAACTGTCCAGAGTGACTGATTGACTGTCCATCCGTCCATCCGTCCATCTGATTGACTGATTGACTGTCCATCCGTCCATCCGTCCATCCGTCCATCCGTCCATCCATCCATCCATCCATCCATCCATCCATCCATCCATCCATCCATCCATCCATCCATCCATCCATCCATCCATCATGTCTCTTTCTCTGTCTCTGTCTCTGTCTCTGTCTCTGTCTCTGTCTCTGTCTCTGTCTCTGTCTCTGTCTCTGTCTCTGTCTCTCTCTCTCTCTCTCTCTCTGCCTGTCTCTGTCTCTCTCTCTCTCTGTCTCATTTTAAAGCACCCATCTTCCTCTCAGAGTCCATATTATTGTTATGGTACCTGAGTGAATCCATGATGCCACTGGATTTTGTCTTGATGAATATGAAAGGTTCCTCCTTGCAGATCTATTTCCCCAACTGGGATGTTGATATAGGAGTTGTTTGGGAAAGTAACCAAATTTACAATCTCAAATCCAGCTTCTAGGGCTCCCCCTTCATTGAATTTAATTTCGTCTCCAGCATTGTTGTTGAAGAAATGAATGGAGCTTGCAGAAGAAAAAGGATAAGGGTTAAAGGTTTTAGATTAGATTACATTAACAGAGTTGGTAGGGACCTTGTATGTAATCTCGTCCAACCCCCCACCCAAGCAGGAGATCCTACACCATTTCTGACAAATGGCAGTCTAATCTCTTCTTGAAAGCCTCCAGTGATGAAGCTCCCACAACTTCCGAAGGCTAGCTGTTCCTTTGGTTGATCATTCTCACTGTCAAAAAATTCTCCTTATTTCTAGGTTGAATCTCTCCTTGATCACTTTCCATTCATCATTCCTTGTCTGGCCTTCAGGTGTCTTGCAAAATAGCTTGACCCCTCCCTCTCTATGGCAGCATATTTGTCCCTCAAACATTGGAACACTGCTATCATGTCACCCCAGGTCCTTCTCTTCATTAGACTAGCCATGGCCAGTTCCTGCAACTGTTCATTGTATGTTTTAGCCTCCAGTCCCCTAATCATCTTGGTTGCTCTTCTCTGCACTCTTTCTAGAGTCTCAACATCTTTTTTATAGTGTGGTGACCAAAAGTGGATGCAGTATTCTAGGTGTGGTCTTACTAAGGCTTTATAGAGTGGTCTTAGTACTTCACATGATCAGACAGGCACTCTGATTTCAGAGACACGCATCTGCTAAACCAGTGTTTCTCAATCTTGGCAATGTTAAGATGTGTGGTCTTCAGCTCCCAGAATTCCCTAGCCAGCTACTGTGATTTCAGAAACATGCTTCTTCTAAACCAGTGTTTTTCAAATGTGGCAGCTTTAAGATGTGTGGACCAATTCCCAGAATTCCTCTGTCAGCATACTGGCTGGGGAACTGTGGGAGTTGACGTCCACACATCTTAAACTTGCCAAGGTTGAAAAGCACCAATTTAAGTCATTCTCCTGATACATGGGACATTAATATCGACTAGTGTAGGAAGTCTAAATTTCTGAATACTTTTCAAGCAGTAACACTGCTATCATGTCTCCCCCAGTCCTTCTCTTCACTAGACTAGCCATGCCCAGTTCCTGCAACGGTTCATCATATGTTTCATCCTGCAGGCCCCTAATTATCTTGGTTGCTCTCCTCTGCACTTTTTTGGTTGCTTCTTCTCTGCACTTTAAAGGGAAACAGATTAGCCTCCTAAATGGCTTCAAACAATACCGCTTTTTAAGTTTGGAGTCTTTCTTCCCTGAGAATAAAGAAGTATAGAGGACTGAAACAGTGTAGTTGTTATATTGAACCATAGTCTACCTTACAGACTAAAATCTCTTTTAGTACATGTTGATTTTTTTCAGTGACAATTCAGAGAGGTAGTGGAAAAAGAGCAAGAAGAAGCTACAGAGAAGTAGAAAGGCAGAAGTACTGTATGTTAAAGAGCAGTTTTGTTGATGTGGAAGGAGGAAAAAGCTGAGATGTGTAGGCAAAAGACAGAACCTTCAGTGGGTTAATATTTGTAATGTATTAATCTTGAAGAAAGATGAACATCAGTGATGTTTAGATAGATGGTCTACAATGATCTGTTGACTTATTAAGTCTTGGCACTCTGTTGTAACCAAGAAGAACATTTCAAAAGAGCATTGAGAAAGGGGAAATCTTACCTGCCAGGCTTCTACAATCCTTGATCGTCCTTGATCCCTGTCCTTTTGTATCTTCTGATAAGTCCTCACTGTTTCAGCAGCATGTAATGCTTGAGCCACAGCATAGATTGCATTATAGATACTGTAACTATGGCCAAGGATGCTGGTTTCGAAGAAGGGTGCAATAAGGTCCTCCAGTCTTTCCTCTCCAGTACATTCCTCATCTTGAGAAACACCATTATTTGGTGGTGAACAGCAAAAAGCTTGGCTCCAGAAATCTTTAATAAAGCCATCTTGACTTACCCCAGATGGGGTAACGGCCTGTATAAATAGTTGGAAACCTGGAAGTTCTCTTGTGCTAATTGAGAAGGAAATAGCCCCATGGAACGTTTGCATATCCACAGCTCTTTGTAAGGAATATAATGTGAAATCATTTTGGGCCATTGTGATCCAAATTTTTCGTGTGGAAATTTTCTGTGAAGAATCAAAAGGCGTTGGAAGAAAAAATTGGGTGCCTTGTAGAATAGAGGCCAGCCATGTAAAGACTGTATTTTCTCCATGTATAATAACTGCATTTGCTGTTTTCTCTGTGAACAAAGTAATGTGCTTCAGACAACGTTCAACCAAATCAAATCCTCCAGAAGAATATAAATTTCTGTCAATCCTTTCGGTGAATTCGGAGCAGATTTTATTTTGCGAGAGCATGGGTTCCAGAGTTTGTATGAAATGTTCTCCATGTTTGTCATCTACAATGACAAGTCCTACCCATTTCCATCCAAAGTACAGGAGGAGCTGGACCAAACCCTCGTACTGGAGAGCTTCATCGGGGGCCATGCGATAAAAGGGGGGTAAACGTGATTCAACAGTCGCTGCCAATTGAAATGAGCCATATGAAATCTAAAAGACATATAAAAAATAAAAAAAAAGAAAGGAGGTATAAGAGAAAGTGAAAATGATAGATAAAGAGAATGGATGGATATGTTCTGTTTTTATTGATTTAAACTACTTTATTTTTCAAAATATAGTTGTTTAACAATATAGATATGGTTTAGAGATCTCCCAAAAAGGGAGAATCTTATCTGTCTGTTTATCCTCCTCCTCCTCTTCCTCCTCCTCCTCCTCATCTCAAGTCTTTTTCTTGAAGATGACTTGAGTATTTGAATTTAATGAATCAAATCTTTCAGTGCTTCCTATGTCAATATTTCTTCTATATGTTGTCCTCCCCATGTTTAATATAAAACCCAAATGTTTGTCCACATTATGCTTAAAATGTATGAATTGAAACCAGTGAGGCAGTTAATGATAGCTAGCATAAACCTGCAGGTTCAAACAACTAAAATTCTGGATGTCTCGATTCATCTTACTGAAAGCCATGATAAACTGAAGAGAAACACGGATTCATCAAAGTCCAGCCTTTACCCTGATTTCTTTACTTCTCTTTACTCTAATTTCTTTACATATCTTTACTGATAAACCATCAAGTTGCTTCTTGAAGGGGAACTCAAAAAGAGACAATCTGTGTGATTGTCCTAACTTTGAGATCTTTAGTTATGGCTCCAACCTGTGGGATCTTGAAAAGCTGCAAAATTTCTGCCATGCGTATGGATGTTTCAGGACTCATCCCTCCAATGATTCCCATAACTTTCTTTTCAGTCCCACAAATATAGTTGGGGACAATTTTATGCCACTTAAAAAGCAGGTCCAGAGTGGTACGATAGGTCATTAGTGCATTAGAGTAGCTGTCATAGATGTGGAATCCGAGAGTGATGTTGGGCAGGATGTGAGGATCCTTGTTGATGTCTTTCACAGCAAACACTAAAGCCAAGATGTGTTGGTAGAACTTGGTTACCACACTGTAAAAAAGTCACTTGTTTCAAAGAAGAACTGTGCCATGCATTACATACTAAGGAAGACATATCCAGTGACAAAAATACTACGAGAAAGACACATTGACAAGAGAACTATGCTGAAGTTCAGAGCTTTATGATTCAAGGTTCATATCCTATATTAAATGGTTTGTTTACTCGTATCCTTTAACAGATACTTAAACACATAACCCAAAAAGGATGCTATGGATAATGATAAAGGACATGACTGAATAAAAAAGTAAAGCATTCCTTTGGATTAATTGGAGAAACCATGAAAAACTTTAGAGAAGGAAGACAGGATAGAAACATCTTTATAGTTGTCACGTAGAAGATATTTACAGAAGAAATCCCATTTTTCCTGCTCTTAAAAAGGAGAGTCTATATGTATCCATGTTAAACTTTCCATTCAAATTTTGGCCCTTCATCCAGTTACACAATGCCCCCCCCCCAAAAAGGACTTCCTGGGGTTGGACTAGAAGACCTCCAAGGTACCTTCCCACTCTGTGATTCTGTTAAAACATTCATCTTATAATGAAAACAATTCCTGTACAATCAGCTCAATCGTCTTAAATGTCTAAACATTTAAGTTGTCTTAAGTGTCTAAACATTTTGCTCCTTGATATGCAACAAAATAATGGATAGTAGGAACAATTAAATACTCCATAAGAAAACTCTGAAGAGAAGACAGATTACGGAGTTGGAAGAAACCTGGAAGCAGTAATACGGCAATAATCCCCAACATTCCTGCCGATTTGGCTTCTCCTGTATTGCTGTTGCCAGCAGCCTTGATTCAAACAGGATACTATAGATAGCGAAACAAATGCTACTTTTGTTGAGATCTGTCTTAAGAATATGTCGTGCCTCATTCATGGATCTGATCCATTCTCTTCAGCCTCCCTTATGTCTGGATGCTCGAAGTGTAAAGGACAGAGTTGACCTTCGAGTCTAATACCTAATTATTAGACTCTTTTTTCATTTCCAATTTAAAAGACCGCCGGCTATGAGGCTTTAGCAGAATTTCAGTGGTCTTGTACAATTACTCCAAGATGGTGATCAGTGTATATTTCACATGTGTGGAGTAATGTAGCCAGTTTCACATAGAGAAATCTGGGAGAATCTGTCAGCTCTGGAATTGACTAGGCATTGGCTGATCAGCAGTCTAAAAATATTAGCACAAAACCCACAAGAAATATGTATTTATGCTATGAACAGCAAATGGATACAAGATTCTGAGAACCCAGATTTATGGCAACAGTTCTCATATTGACCCTGTCATGGTTGGGGAACACTTCAACCAGTTTTGAGGAAAGGTCCTCAGCAGGGAACAATATATTAGAGAGAAATATATATCTATTCTGAGATTTGCCCCTGCTAGTTCTTTCAGAAGCATCTTGACAGCCACTGGAGGATTGACCTGGTGACTTAATCATCATGTCTGCGATATCTGGAGAGATATCTGGAGCAAACATGTTTGTGAGCAGAGAACTTTTTCTGCTTCCTGTTGGGGATTGAGGAACTGCGCTTGAGGTCTATCATTTGGCTGAGTGGCCTATTGCTTAGAGTTACATACATGAAATTTGTGGCCATATACGTTCTCTAAATCAATCAATAAATCAATGACGCAATCAATCAATCAATCAATCTCCCTCTCACAGACAAACACACAAAGAGACTAAATTTAGGCTCCTAATCTTTCACATATTGTGGTAGTAAAATGGTTGCGTTCACTACCAAATGTATGAGACGCCACCAGTATATATGAACTGCTGAAAGTGCCTTGTGAGAAAATGTAAGAAAACATTCAGAACAAGTTGGTCTGACCCAAAATGGTGACAGGGACAAGACCTCATGAGGAACCTGTGGCTCAAAAAACCAAATTGTTTCTATTCACTGACCATAGGCCCAAAATATGACTAGTAATAGGAAGTGATCAGTGGTGGGATTCAAATAATTTAACAACCGGTTCTCTGTCCTAATGACCGGCTGGGTGGGCGTGGCTGGGTGGGTGTGGCCGGGGGCGTGACAGCACTCAGCCTCCTGCAGCACTCTGCCAGCCAAAACGGGGCACGTGGGTTAATTACAAAATGTGGGCTTTAGTTTGTGACATCCAGATCCAGCGCGCAAGGGGTGTGAACACTTTTTTTGGTTATGAAGAAATATCCCCAAAGTCAGATGTACACTAAATGTAGACTGACTTTTAGCTACACACCTTCCCAGCAAACAGCAAATTTTGAAGCTCCAGGTAAAGAGGATTCATTTTAGGATGAGTAACCAGTTTGCATCAGGGTTGAAATGCTCCCGGTTCGGGCGTGCCTGCGGGTCGCCGGACAGCTGGTAGCGACGGAAGCGGGAGACTTCGCCCACCCGCCCGGACGCCGCCATTTGGGTTCTTTTACCCTCTGCGCATGCACAAAGCGTTCTGCGCATGCGCAGAGGGTAAAAGAACCCAAATGGTGGCATCCGGGCAGGTGGGCGAAGTCTCCCGCTTCCTTCGCTACCGGCTGTCCGGCGACCCGCAGGCATGCCCGAACCGGGAGCATTTCACCCCTGGTTTGCATGTTGGAAGTTCCTAAAGGAATGCCGGGAAACTCTGTATTTTAAAGAACATTTCAGGGTGGGGTGCAGAATAGTCGTTCTCTGCCTGAGGCTGTAGAGACCTGGCACCAATCAAAACACTGTTTTTGAAGCAATTGATCAACACTGACAGGGTAAGCCACTAGTATATGAAAATAAGAGCAAACGCCACTCCGTTCTAGTACTGATGATGTTACCTAGTTTGATAATGAAACATCTGCAAGAAAACCATCAAGCTCAGAGAGCACCAAGGACCCCACAGTTCAACCCTGAGCTACAAATATTCTTTTCTATCGATAAACACTTTTTGGTTAGAGGGACTCAGAGCCTGCCTTATATGAGATGGATTTCATTCTAAATTTTGATATGATTTCTGTAAATAAGGAATGTAGAATTATAATGGCTGAGTATTTGATCTTTCATACATAAAAAAAAAATACAAAACTAAGGGATAAACAAATAAAAAACAGATTTGAAAAAAGAAAAGGCTCAGGAAAGAAAAAGAGTGAAAGTGTAAGAAAGAAAGGAAAAGAAGGAAAACTGAAAAAGAATGACTTCCAACTTTCTTTGGTACAGATATACCGTAAGTAAAAAGTATATCAAACTCTTACTCTAAGATTAATATTTCCATCATCCTATATCTAATCATCAAAGCTTCAGATCAACTTTTAATTTCAGTTTCTCACAAAAAGTCCAGTAATGGTTCATATCGCTTTAATCACTATTTGTTAAGGAAACCACAACTGATTTATTTAATTGCACCAAACTCTAAATAAATCAGGAATGGAAAATCCTAAACTCTAGTCTAGATCCATGCTTCTCAACTTTGGCAACTTTAAGGTGCATGGACTTCAATTCCCAGAATTCCCGAGGCAACATGAAGTTTGCCCATCTTAAACTTGCCAAGACTGAGAAACACTGATCTACAGATAGGGATTTTCCCATTCCTCTTTTACTGGATTCCTACTTACTTAGGAGCAATCTTAATGAAAAATCCTCACTTCCATCCCATTCCAGAACAGGTTAGTGAGGGAAAATCCACCCCTTCCCAGAGCAATCACAATGCAAAATCCTCACTCCCACTTGACCCCAGACTAACCACAATTCCCTCACTAACGTGCTTTCCAGCTCCATTCTCCTGCATGCAGAGCAACAAAAGACCACATGACTACCAGTTTTTTAAAAAGTGCAATCAGACCTTGTAACTTCGCGAGATCTTTTTTTCCTGAGAAGTTGGAAGGTCTGATTGCACTTTTTTTAAAAAAAACAGGTAGTCACATGATCTTCTTTTGTTGCCCTGCACGCAGGAGAATGGAGCTGGAAAGCAGGTTAGTGAGGGAATGGTGGTTGCTCTGGAATGGGGGGAAGTGAGGATTTTGTATTATCTTGGCTCTGGGATGGAGTGGAAGTGAGGATTTTGCATTATCTTTGCTTTGGGATGGGGTGGAAGTGAGGATTTTGCATTATGATTGCTTATAAGTAAGAACCAGTAAAAGAGGAATGGAAAAATCCCTATCTGTATATCAGCGTTTTTCAGTCTTGGAAAGTTTAAGATGGGCGAACTTCATGCTGCCTTGGGAATTCTGGGAATTGAAGTCCATGCACCTTAAAGTTGCCAAAGTTGAGAAGCATAGGTCTACTGATTGTTCTGGGATGGGGTGGAAGTGAGGATTTTGCATTATGATTGTTCTGGAATGGGGTGGAAGTGAGGATTTTTTCAATGAGAAACTGGTAGGCACATGGTCTTTTGTTGCCCTGCATGCCAGAGAACGGAGCTGGAAAGCAGGTTAGTGAGGGAATTATGGTTGCTGCAGGATTTTGCAGGAGGCTGTCCAGGCCAAAAATGGGCCTCAGGGGAGCCCCCAGCCTCCCAGCTGATCAGCGTGGGTGGTCCATTCGCCGCCTCCCAGCTTCCCAGCTGATTGGCACGGCCAGTTCATTCGCCGCCTCCCAGCTGATTGGCACGGCCAGTTCATTCGCCGCCTCCCCGCTGATCAGTGCAGCTGGTCCATTCACTGCCTCCCAGCTGATCAGTGCGGCTGGTCCATTCACTGCCTCCCAGCTGATCAGTGCGGCTGGTCCATTTGCTGCCTCCCAGCTGATCAGCACAGCTCCCAGTCCCGCCCCTGCAGCCACCCCACCCAGAATGGCAACCCTGAGACGGCTCGCTGAGGCTTGCCATTTCAGGGCTTGATCCTGGATTTATTCAACCTTGGAGCAGGCGAGGCAAGAAAAGTAGTGGCTGGGAGTAGTGGGTGTGGTGGGACGGGGCCAGCCAGTGGTAGGATCAACTGGTTCGCCGAACTGCGCAAAAAGTTAACAACCGGTTCGGCCGAACTGGTGCGAACCGGCTGAATCCCACCACTGGAAGGGATAAATAACATTATGGTCACTTGGAGGGGTTTCTTTAAAATGTCTATGGAGATTCTCAGTCATTCAGGTCATAGTTGTCTCAAAGTTGCTTTTTCAAAAGGCAAATGGACTGGGTTGGTTTTTTTTTTTGTTTGAGGTAGAAGAAGATGCTTCGCTTCTCCTCAAAGAAGCTTCATCAGTTCTGACTGGATGGTGGGGAATAACAATCCAGTTCCCTTTTGAAAAAGCACCTTTGAAGTTTCTTTAAAATATTCCAACGTCACCTATAATTTCTTCTGTGTCACCCTATATAAGACCTGGTTTGCTTTTGCTTATATGTGCTCAGCAAAATATCAAAAGGTTTGTTGGGGATCCAGAATATACTGTATTATTGCTTGTATGCATGTAAATAAAACAATGTTGTATCTTCAAAGTGATTTTGTTGCTTTACCTGAGCCTAAATTTGGCCACCACACTATGCCATCTCTTCCTTTTCTAATCTACCTGACAAAGCCATAAAAAGGCAAGGATTTCCTCTGGATATATTTGTTTTCACCTAGGCAAAGAAATACTTCTTTATGTATATTTAAAGCTTCATGTCATCAAGCATTGCCCATTAAATAATGCTCAACTGGTACCATGCATGTCCCAATTTAGCTGGGAATGATGTAAAGTTTCACAATGACTGTATTATCAGCTTCACTGGCAAAAGTAAATTTATCAGTGATTTTAAATGGGTTGGAAATCAGTCAACAGTCTTCAAGGAATCTTGAAGTTTGTTCTCTGTGTTACTTCTGATGTCTATCTTGATATTAACCCAGCTGTTCTGTTACTACTAATGAAAACCCAATGGAAAAACTTAATTAAATCATATGGAAAACTGCTTGCTGAAAAATTAATATACCCCATTCCTCCAAAAACACATAATCGTCAAAGAATTATGAGATGAAAGACAAATTCAGTGAAATATGTTTGTACACACACAAACACAATTCCAAGTAGTATTTGCTTATTCAAAATGGAATCTTGTTCCTTTTTTATTTCTTATGTGTTAGTTGTTCTCTAGTGTTGAGTTCAGGCCTCAGTATAATTATATAGATTTTGGGGGTGAAGATACATCCCAGTAAACCAACACCAGAAGACAGGATAGAGAAGATCTCCACGGCCACCATGTACTTCCCTTTGGTGCTCAGATAGGTGGGGACAAAGGTCAGCCAAACGCTGCAGAAAACCAACATGCTGAACGTGATGAACTTGGCTTCATTGAAACTGTCTGGTAACTTCCTGGCTAGGAAGGCCACAGTGAAGCTGAGAAGAGCCAAGAGGCCCATGTAGCCCAAGACACAGTAAAATATGGTGATGGAGCCTTCGTGACATTCAACTATGATTTCTCCATAGAGTGTCTCCATGTCTAAATCTGGAAATGGAGGAGAAGTGCTCAGCCAAACAATACAAATACTTGCTTGAATGAAGGAGCAAAACCAGATAATGGAATAGGCCAACTTTTGCCCCACCCATTTGTGGAATAGGCTTCCTGGCTTTGATGCTAGGAATGCTACAACGACCGTGATGGTTTTGGCCAATATAGAAGAGATTGCAATAGAGAAGATGATGCCAAATGTTGTTTGTCGAAGGAGGCAGGTCAGCTTATTGGGATGTCCAATGAAGAGAAGTGAGGAGAAGAAACAGAGAAAGAGGGAGACAAGTAGAAGGTAAGTGACGTTGCGATTGTTGGCTTTGACAATGGGAGTGTCACATTGCTTAATGAAAATTGCAAGCACAAAACCTGTGGAGAAGGAAAAGAGAAGAGCCAGAGACACCAGAGTAATGCCCAGTGGCTCTTCAAAGGAGAGGAAATTCAGTGTCTTTGGAACGCACTCATTGTGAGCTTGGTTTGGAAACTGATCCTCTGGACAACTGTCACAATTCTCCATATCTGTAAAGAGGAAAATAATTTCTGAACAGAACCTAATTTTTCCCAAGTTTCAGAATTGCTTTTCTGGATTTCTCTCCAATGTGTTTTCTAAAACTTTTTGTAACTCTTAGGCCTTCAAAATTTTTATTAGTTGATTAGTTGATCAGAATATAGCAGAGTGGTGCGGTGGCCTAGAGGTGGAGCTCTCGCCTCACAATCAGGAGGCTGTGAGTTCGATCCTAGGTAGAGGCAGATATTTCTCTCTCTGGGCACAATGAGAATATATCTGCTGAACAAAGCTCCGCATTGGCGACAGGAAGGGCATCCGGCCATTAAACGCTCTGCTAGCTCCATTCAATTGCCCAGACTCCAACCCGAAAGGGATTATGGGGTCGTTAAATGATGATGATTAGTTGATCAGAATATACAGTAAAATACAAAGGAAAATAAAATGAGGGGAGATAAAAGGGAAAAAGGGAGTGTTGAGTAGAAGGGGGAGCGCAGTGGTTAGAGTGCAGTACTGCAGGCTACTTCAGCTGACTGCTAGCTGCAGTTCGGCAGTTCAAATCTCACCGGCTCAAGGTTGACTCAGCCTTCCATCCTTCCGAGGTGGGTAAAATGAGGACCCAGATTGTTGGGGGCAATAGGCTGACTCTGTGAACCGCTTAGAGAGGGCTGTAAAGCACTGTAAAGCGGTATATAAGTCTAAGTGCTATTGCGAAAATGCATTGACTTTCATCTCTTTTTAGCACAGTAGAAGATAACAACATTGCTGTCAGGGTTCCGACGGATGCCCTAATTAACTCATGAGCCCCGAGCCAATGAGTTGACAATTACAGCTTCAACTTTTTATTCTTAAACTGTAGCATATAGTAGCCATTTCTATAACAATGAACCTATCAGAACTGCCATCCTTCGCTCCAGCCTTGCTTCGCTAGATGTCAGCCTGCCATGAACTATGGGGGGAAGGAACTGGGAAAAGGGGAAACTGAAACCAAGCATCGTGCCATCCTGAGACATTGGCTCACCATCCCAAGGCCACAAGCTAGGAAATGGAAAGTAACAACCTTCACAGGGACCATTATCAAAACAACTATCTCAAACATAACTGGACAATTGGGAGATAACAGGGGGGTGGAACGAAAAAGGGAAAGTTAATTTGGGAAACCTTCTCATGGAAAACCTACGTTCTGGCTTTTCTTTACTGTATCCATGTGGCTTTTAGTAAAATAATCTAATTAGAAAACAAAAACAAAATTTCATTTTTCCCCATCACAAATACAAAATCCAGAAACGTTTTCGAAATAGAAACAAAAGTAAATATGTTCTTTTCTTTAAACGAAGCAATCCATTTAACCATCTATAAACTTTTTTAACATCCATTTTAAAACTCCAAACTTTTCTACTACGTCTAAAAATTCTAGTGCATCTTTTTTTTAAACTTCCTCTTAACATACATATTTTAAGACTCACTTTCAATAATATTGTAACTCTCTATTCAACCTACATCAGGGGTGTCAAACTCGATTTCATTGAGGGCCACATCAAGGTTGTGTTTGACCTTGGGGGGATGGGGTGGGCTTGGCCAGGGTGGGCGTGGCCAGCTTGACATCACTCATGTCGGGGGCCCTGTGGTGGCCCGAGCACTCTGCCAGCGAAAATGGGCTCCCGAGCTCCATTTTCAGCTGTGACAGCTTCCTGCAAGTTTAATGAAAAGAAGGATTGGGGATGACATGATAGCAGTCTTCCAATATCTCAGGGGCTGCCACAGAGAAGAGGGGGTCAACCTATTCTCCAAAGCCCCTGAAGGCAGGACAAGAAGCAATGGGTGGAAACTAATCAAGGAGAGAAGCAACTTAGAACTAAGGAGAAATTTCCTGACAGTTAGAACAATTAATCAGTGGAACAACTTGCCTCCAGAAGTTGTGAATGCTCCAACACTGGAAGTTTTTAAGAAGAGATTGGATAACCATTTGTCCGAAATGGTATAGGGTTTCCTGCCTAAGCAGGGGGGTTGGACTAGAAGACCTCCAAGGTCCCTTCCAACTCTGTTATTCTAACTAAGCAATTCTAACTAAATAGAGCAAGCAAATAATATTGAAGAGATTCTTGTTAACTGGCATACAGGCTAAAGAAATGAACTTTCAGGCGTAGGTCCATTGGGATGGTATGAATCTTACCCATTTGTCTGGATATCATCTTTTCAGGACACGGAGCACAAGCATAGCAGCAAAATTTCCGCCCTTCGATCTTGTGCTTTCTTTTCCCAAGAGGACAAGGCTCATTACATAAGGAGGGAGGAGGTAGCTGTCCCCAAATAAACAAAGAGGTCAATATAAACCTTTTATTTTTGCTTAGAGCCAATGAATAAGAACAAGACTGCTGACAGTCAGTCCTGCCATGAAGCCGACTCAGACAGTTTAACCTCAAAAAAATGTTGTCAGATCCAGGAATACAACTGAGTTGCATTTCATTTCCTATTAGTTTAGCCGAAGTTTAATCAATGAAATACAGTCCAGATTTATATCCAGACCTTGAATATTTCTGATATTCTTCCACATTCAAGGTGCTGGTTATCACCTATGAAGTCCTACGTGGCATATCTGCTCATCTGGTTTGAGCTGGCAGTGTTGGCACACTCCTGGTTCCATTGATTAAACTATGCAATTTATTGGGATCCTGGAAGTACATGTTCCCTGTAACAGCTCCTGCTCTCTGGAATGAGCCTTCTCCCAAATTCAAATGCCCCCCCCCATTTGATTCCCAAAGATATACTGTTCACCCAAGCCTTTGGCAAAAACATTTGGTATTCACTTCTTTCTTTTCCCTGTTTCCATTCAGGTCATTTCCTTGTCCATCTTTGCTTTTCTGTGTTGTATGTCTTTGTATCAGGGGTGGGTTCTGGCTTACCTCGCTGCCGGTTCGCTTCCTCATGCGCCGCGTGGGCGCATGCGCAGTGCTAAAAACCCAGCTTCTGCACGTGCGCAGAAGCAAAGAAGATGGCGGCACCTACGGCGCCACTGAGAGAGCCGGTTCAGGGGCGTGTCCAGCCGGCTATCGCTGCTGGTTCGGCAAGCGGGGGGAAATTCCCGCTACCGGTTCTATAGAGCTGGTCCGAACCGGCAAGAACCCACCTCTGCTTTGTATGCTTTCTTCTTGGTTTCAATTCGTAAACTGTCCAGAGAGACTAGCAGTTGAGTGGCATATAAATTTAAACTATTATGGATGGATGCACATTCGCTGAGTACTTTAGACTTTATCCACCTATTGAGTCAATCTGAAGAATCTGGGTTAGGGAGATGTTATAATTTGGTGCTGTTAAAAGTATCATCACAATATATCAACCGTTCCAAGTAAAGCTGTCTTTTGCAATTGACTGATGTTGATTTTTGTCAATTCCAACCAACAACCAGTTGCAAAAGGCAGTTCTGCTTGGAACAGCTTACATCCTGCAACAACACCATCAAACCACAAGATCTTCCTACCCCAGGTTCTTGAGCAAGACTTGATAGGTGAATAACAAGGCCAAATCTGTATAAACATCTGGCTGACTGTACAAGCAACTATAATTTACTGGCAATGAATGAAAAGAATCCCAAACTTTGAGGGTTACTTTGAATAGATCTGAGAGTTTGAGATTGTTAATTGTTTATTTCACAGGAAGAAAAGAAGACTTTTCCTCTGCCAGCATTAAATACATCATTGAAATTTGACCACATATAAGTTCCTTCTTCGGAATGAAAGTTTAGATATCAATACTTCTTTCATTTGGGCAGGCCAACATCTGGGCATGTTACTGTGATTGTACCATTCAGTGAGAGTAAATTTCTATGCAAAAGTTGGAAATTCTAAAGAATTAGAATGTCCATCATTAAACAATCCAATAATACATTTGTTTTTGGATATCTTTGACAGAGATTGATTGAAATGTAATTAGGGCCTATGCATTAATTGTTATCAATGGGCCAAAAGAAAGTCTAGGTGTGAGAAAAGGAGCATATACGAAATTGTTCTTTTAGTCCATATTATGGTACCTGAGTGAATCCATGATGCCACCTGATTTATCTTGATGAATGAGGAAAGTTCTTCCTGGAGGAGCTCGTGGATCTATTTCTCCAACTGGGATGTTGATATAGGAGTTGTTTGGGAAAGTCACCAAATTTACAATGTCAAATCCAGCTTCTAGGGCTCCAACTTCACTTAATTTAATTTCGTCTCCAGCATTGTTGTTGAAAGAAATTCTCTGCAGAAATGAGTGGAGCTTGCAGAAGAAACACCAAAACTGTTAAAGAGAAACCAATATGCTTCCTAATGGCCTGACACAATACTTTCTTTTTTAAATTTGGAGCCTTTGCTCACCAGGAATAAAAAGTATGGAGGACTGCAGCAGTTTAATTGTTATTATTGGATCATATTCCACATTGGACATTAAAATATCTTTTGGTACTCAGTGATTTTCTTTTAGACTTAGACTAACTTTATTGTCTCTTTGAATGTACACTAATTGGCATACATTAAATGAAATTTCATTGCATACAGCTCTCAAAGGGTCACCACCTCCAATATACACTACATAAACATGGAAAAATAAATAAATACAAAATTATGCATATACCCACATATATTATATGACACAGAGATTTGGTGTTATTTTAGAAAGTTGGAATAAGAAGAAGCAATCAGAAGAATATAGTACCGACTTGTACTAATCATTTTAGAAAGTTGGAAAACAACAACGAAGCAATCAGAAGAATACAGTACTGACTTGAACTAACCAAGGAGAGAGCCAACCTAGGAGAAATTTCCAAACAGAACAATTAAGCAGTGGAATGACTTCTCTACAGATGTTGTGGGTGCTCCAACATTGGAGGTTATTAAGAAGAGATTGGACAACCACGCAATGTCTGAAATGGTATAGGGTCTTCTGCCTGAGCAAGGAGGTTGGAGTAAAAGACCTCCAAAATCCCTTCCAACTCTGATGGTCTGTTATTCTGTTATTTATGCAGAGAACTAGACAGGCAGAAGAAAGTTAAAGACCAGTTGAGTTGGTGTGGAAAGAGGGAAAACCTGAGATGTGTAGGCAAAGGACAATAGCTCCAATAGATAAACATTTGTAATGCATGAATATTCAATAAAGGTGAACATTTACTATCTTTAGGTAGCTGACCTACAATGATCTGTAGAGTCTTTAAGTCCTGGCACTCTGTTTTAACCATGGAGAATCTTTTAAAAAAGCACTGAGAAAGAGGAAATCTTACCTGCCAGGCTTCTACAATCTTTGATCGCATTTGATCCAAGTCCTTTTGTACATTCTGATGTGTCCTAATTGTGTGAGCAGCATGTAAGGCTTGAGCCACAGCATAGATGGCATTGTAGATACTGTAACTATGGCTAAGCATGCTGGTTTCAAAGAAGGGTGCAAGAAGGTCTTCCAGTTTTTCTTCTCCAGTACACTCCCCATCTTCAGGAGCATCTTTATTTGGTATTGAGCAGCTAAAAGCTTGGTTCCAAAAATCTCTTATAAAGCCATCTTGATTTGCCCCAGAAAGGATGACAGCCTGTACATATTGTTGGAAACCTGGAAGTTCTTTTTTGGTAATCGAGAAGGAAATTGCTCCATGAAAAATTTGCATATCAACCTCCCTTTGGAAGGTATGTAATGTGAAATCATTTTGTGCCATTGTGATCCACACTTTTCTTGCAGACTGTTTCTGTGAAGTATCAAGAGCCGTTGAAAGAAAAATTGGGGTCAGAAGTAGAGTAGAGGCCAGCCACATAAAGACTATATTTTCTCCATGTATAATAACTGCATTTGCTGTTTTCTCTGTGAACAAAGTAACGTGCCTTAAACATCGTTCAACCAAGTCTAATCCTTCATAAAAATGGAAATTTCTGTCAACCCTTTCAGTGAATTCAGAGCAGATTTTATTCTGCGAGAGCATGGGTTCCAGAGTTTGTATAAACTGTTCTCCATGTTTGTCATCTACAGTGACAAATCCTACCCATTTCCATCCAAAGTACAGAAGCAGCTGGACTAAACCTTCGTACTGGAGATCTTCATTGGGGGCCATGCGATAAAAAGGGGGAAAACGTGATCCATCAGTCGCTACCAATTGAAATGAGCCATATGAAATCTAAAAAAAAAGAAAGGAGGAATGAGAGAGAGGGAATAATAAAATAAGTGAGAGTATCAATGGATGCATTCTATTTCTATTGATTTAAACCACTTTCACTTTAAAAATATGGAAGTTTAATATTTTAATTTAGTTTAGAGATTTCCCCAAAAGGGAAAGACTGTTTTAATACTTCTCTCTCTGTGTCTCTGTCTCTCTCTGTGTCTCTCACTGTGTCTCTCTCTCTGTGTCTGTCTGTCTGTCTCTGTCTGTCTCTCTGTCTCTCTGTCTCTCTCTCTGTCTCTCTCTCTGTCTCTCTGTCTCTGTCTCTCTCTCTCTCTCTATACACACACACACACCTATGTCTATGTCTGTCTATCATCAATCTATCATCAATATCAATCTATCAATCTATCAATCTATCAATCTATCAATCTACCTATCATCTATCTACTATCTATCTATCTATCTATCTACCTATCTATCTATCTATCTATCTATCTATCTATCTATCTATCTATCTATCTATCTATCTATCTATCTATCTATCTATCTATCTATCTATCTATCTATCTATCTATCATCTATCTATCTATGTATCATCTATCTATCTATCTATCTATCTATCTATCTATCTATCTATCTATCTATCTATCTATCTATCTATCTATCTATCTATCTATCTATCTATCTATCTATCTATCTATCATCTATCTATCTAATGTATCACAGCCCTTTTTGTTGTAGCTAATCTAATAAAATCTTTTAATCCATCCTAGGTCTACATGTCTTCCATATGTTGTCCTCCACATTTTTAAATATTAAAACAATATGCTTTTGTACAGTATGCTTAAAATATACATATTGAAATTTCTGAGGCAGTTAATGGTAGCCAGAATATTCAAACAAATACTGTGTGTGGATTCTATTTCACACCTTCTCAAAGCAGCCATATATTGAAATGAAACTTACAGTAATTGAACTCTATATCTGTTTTTTCCCCCCTAAATCTATATCTTTTTACTGATAAACCATGAAATTGCTCCTTCATGGGAAAATCGAGAGCTGATAATCTGTATGTTAGTAGTAATTCCAAAATTCCTCCCATCCTAATCTATGCATCCAACCTGTGGGATCTTGAAAAGCTGCAAAATTTCTGCCATGCGTATGGACGTTTCAGGGCTCATCCCTCCGATGACTCCCACAATTTTCTTTTCAGTCCCACAAATATAGTTGGGGACAATTTTATGCCACTTAAAAAGCAGGTCCAGAGTGGTACGATAGGTCATTAGTGCATCGGAGTAGCTGTCATAGATGTGGAATCCGAGAGTGATGTTGGGCAGGATGTGAGGATCCTTGTTGATCTCTTTCACGGCAAACACTAAAGCCAAGACGTGTTGGTAGAACTTTGTTATCACACTGTAAATAAAGTGACTTGCTTCAAAAGAGAATTTTGCTATATATTATGCTACTAGAACAGTACAGTACAGTACAGTCCAACACCCTGCTCAAACAGGAAACCTATATCATTTCAGACAAATGGTTGTCCAATCTCTTCTTAAAAACTTTCAGTATAGGAGCACCCACAACTTCTGCAGGCACTAACCAATTGTTCTAACTGTCAGGAAAGTTCTCCTTAGTTCTAGGTTGCTTCCCTTCTTGATTAGTTTCTATCCATTGTTTCTTGCCTTGCCTTCAGGAGCTTTGGAGAATACCTTGACCCCTTCTTCTTTCTGGCAGCCCCTTAGATATTAGAACATTGCTTTCATGTCATCCCCAGTCTTTCTTTTTATTTAGAAGATACCTCGTGAAGAAAAAAAAATGACATGAAATATGTTTTGATTTTGATTTTCTAGACTGCCCTTGTGTTGTGTGTATTAGAGGTATTGTGGAATTTTCACAATTTGACTCTTAAAATTCTCTTCTAGATTCACATCTTTATATAAAATATTTAATTGTACACTTAACAGTTTCTTCAACTGTGATAGGCCCATACAAAGTAAAGGAAGGGTCACCTACATAGTAGTAAAATATCTCAGATTAATAGGAGGAACTATGAAAGACTTTACAAAAGGATTTCATTTCTGAAATATTTGAACACTTGTTATGTAAAAGAGATCTTCAGAAGAATTCCTATTTCTTCCTGCCCTCGGAAAGGAAAATTATTTTTCTCTTAAACTTTCCATGCCAGTTTTAGTCTTTTATAAACCTTCATATAATCCATTAGTAGAAAAAAAATAACCTTATCATTATAATTAGCTCCTGCTCAATCAGATTAAGGGCATTCAATATTGTAAAAACCAAGGTTTTAGAAATTATTTTTTATTCCACAGTCAATGCATTGCTGGTACTAATGGTCTAAGAAAAGGCTGAGGATAGAATAAGACATTTTTACAATATTATAGAGCCTTTTATGTTATGGCGAATTAGTACTTTTTTTCTCCAACTGGGAAGAGGTTCAGTATCTGGTCAATCATCTTTTGGTTAAGTTAGAAAATAGGATGTTGAATGAACAAAACATTTCTATTTATCAAGCCTTCGTAAAAGATTTGCCCATCATACATTTATATTCTTTAACGCACAATGATATAATCTTTCTGATTTACAGAGATGGAAAGAAGAGAACAGGATTAGATTAAAATCAGGTGTGAGAGAGTGATTTCTTACAATGGGATGTTAACCGATTCCTCAGATGGATGTCTGTTGAAAATAATTTCAGGGAACATGTAGTGAACATGGGACATCAATCCACCAATGAGAAATTCACCTTCCTGGTACCATTCCTGTGGAACTTGAATGGCTTCATCTCCAGTGCACTTAAGAGGCTGTGCCTTCATGGCCAATTCTGGAAGCAACAATATGGCAATAATTCCCAACATTCCTGCTCATTTGGTTTCTCCTGTGTTGCTGTTGCCAGAGGCCTCGATTCAAACAGGATGCTATAGACAGCAGAATAACCGCTACTTACATTGAGATCTGTCTTGAAAATATATCATGCCTCAATAATTGATGTGATCCCTTTTCTTAATCCTCACTTATGTATGGATGCTCTTGATCTGAATGCCTGGTCTCTTTCTTCACTAGCCCTTTAAGGAATACAGACCCTCCAGAATTGTTGTCCTGGTATTTTTCACAGGGGTGGGAGAATGGAGAATCTGTCAGCTTTGAAAACAATCAATAGTCTGATAAATATTAGCAGAAAATCCACTATATATTTGTGCTATGAGCAAGAAATAAGTCACAAAATCCTGTGGGAACCCAATGTAGGATACCTGTTATCTTGTTGACCCTATGATGGTTTGGGAACACTTCAACCAGGTTTGAGGAATGACCCTCAGTTGGGAATGGTATATGGAAGGTTTTTATCTACAATATTCTTTGATTTGCCCCTGCTATTTCCTGAGAGGCATCTTGAGAGTCGCAGGGGGATTGATTGACCTGATAATTTAACCATAATGTTTGTTATAACTGGAGAGCTGGTAACTTTGCTTGTAGAAATGCTGAAGATGGATAATGTTTGTGAAATGCCACAGGAAACTTTTTCCAGAGATACTTTATGAGAAGAGTCCTCCACTCCTCTGTTCGCAACAGAATACCTTACACAACCAGACTTGAAATTCTGGGCTTAGAAAGTTTAGAACTACATCGCCTTCGGCATGACCTAAGTGTAGCTCATAAAATTATCTGCTACAACGTCCTTCCTGTCAACGACTACTTCAGATTCAACCACAACAATTCACGAGCACACAACAGATACAAACTCAAAGGGAACCGCTCCAAACTCGACTGCAGAAAATACTTCAGCAACAGAATGGTTAATGCCTGGAACTCACTACCTGACTGTGGTTTCCTCCCCAAATCCCCAAAACTTTACCCTTAGACTGTCTACTGTTGACCTCACCCCATTCCTAAGAAGTCAGTAACGGGTGAGCATAAGCGTACCAGTGTGCCTACCGTCCCTGTCCAAACGTTCCCTTTTATTTGTACCCATCTTATGTATATAAATAATGTTATACCTATGTATATTACCAAATACGTACTTGACAAAATAAATAAAATAAAATAAATAAACTTTTGGAGCTTGAGGAATTGAGCTCTGTAATTTGGCTCAGTGACCTACTGCCCAGAATTACGTATATGAAATTTATGGCCATATATATGTTCAATCAATCAATCAATCAATCAATCAATCAATCAATCAATCAATCAATCAATCAATCAATCTCCCTCTCACACACAAACACACAAAGAGACTAATTTTAGGCTCCTAATATTTCACATAGTGTGGTAGTAAAATGGCTGCATTCACTACCAATATATGAGATGCTCCCAATACATAGAAACTGCAGAAAGCACCCTTGTAACACATTCAGAACAAGCTGGACTGTCCCAGGGTGTTGACAGGGGCAAGACTTACCGTATTTTTTGGAGTATAAGACGCACCTTTCCCCCCCCTAAAGGAGGGTGAAAATGTTGGTGCGTCTTATACACCGAATACAGCCATTTTTGGCCTCCTGAAGCCCCGCCCCCGCATCCCATTTTTGCGAAAAATGGGTCCGTTTTTCACAAAAACCAGGGGTGAAATGCTCCCAGTTCGATCATGCCTGTCGGCCGCTGTAGACCCGGTCACCAAGGTAGCATGAGGCTCCGCCCACCCGCCCAGATGCTGCCATTTGGGTTCTTTTACCCTCTGCGCATGCGCAAAGCGTTCTGTGCATGCGCAGAGGGTAAAAGAACCCAAACGCCGGCGTCCGGGTGGGTGGGCGGAGCCTCGCGCTCCCTTGGCGACCGGCTCTACGGCGACCGACAGGCACGAGCGAACCGGGAGCATTTCACCCCTGACAAAAACGGGCCCCATCCACCAGAAGCACTCTGCAGGCCTCCCAAACCCTCTAAACAGGTGGTTTTTGGCAAAAACGGGGGTGTTTTTGCCTTCCCCCAGCCCCCAGAAGCACTCTGCAGGCCTCCCAAACCCTCTGCATGCCCCATTTTTCGCAAAAATGGGCCCGTTTTCCACCCGTTTTTACAAAAAATGGGATGTGCAGAGGGTTTGGGAGGCCTGCAGAGTGCTCCTGGGGGCAGGGGAGGACAAAAACATTTTTTTCTTACTAACGCTTCAAAATCTTGGTGCGTCTTATACACCGGTGTGTCTTATAGTCCAAAAAATACGGTAATCAGGAACCTGTGGCTCAGAAAACCAAATTGTTTCTTTCTTTGACCATATCCCAGTGATAGGATAACTAGCATGGTGATCTAGTAGGAAGGGAAAAATAATATTATGGTCACATGGATGGGGTTCTCTAAAATATTCCATTGTCACCTATAATTTCTTCTGTATCAGCTTTTTCCTTTCTATTGCTTTTATAAATGCAAATAGTTTGCTTTTGCTTATGTGTGCTCAGCAAAGTATCAAAAGCTTTGCTGGGGATCCAGAATATACTGTATTATTGCTTGCTTTCATGTAAATAAAATAATGTTGTATCTTCAAAGTGATTTGGTTGGTTTACCTGAGCCCAATTTTGGCCACCACACTATGCTATCTCCTCCTTTGCTAATCTATCTGACAAAACCACAAAAAGCCAAAGGTTTCATCTGAATATACTTGTTTTCACCTAGGCAAAGAAGTATTTCTTTATGTATATTTAAAGCTTCATGTCGTCAAGCATTGCCCATTAAATAATGCTCAACTGGTACCATGCATCTCACACTTTAGTTGGGAGTGATGTAGAGTTTGTAATGATTATATTATCAGCTTTGGTGGGGAAAAAAATCAATGGTTTTTAAGAAGACAGAAAATCACTCAAGAATCTAATGAATTTTGAAGCTTGTTCACATTCTGTTTTTTTTTCCCCTAATGTCTATCTTGGTAGTGACCGAGTTTTGTTTTCTTATTACTATTGAAAAACCCAATGAAGAAATTTAATTAAATCATATGGAAAATTGCTTGATGAAAAATTAATATAGTCCTATTTCCCCCCAAAACACACAATCCATAAAGAATTCTAAGGGGAAAGACAAACTCAGTCAAATATGGATATGTATACACACACTTACACACACATACACACACAAATTGCTTGTTCAAAATTCAATCTTGTTCTTTTTCTATTTCTTTTTTTTTTATATAATTTTTTATTAAATACACATATAACACAAACACATACCAAACAAACAAAACAGAGGGGGATCAATTTCTCCGTATTTACAATAAGCTTGTTTCGGTGAATATCCACATTTGTATTATCCCTTATATATGTATTTATTTCTTATGTATTAAATGCTCTCTAGTGTTGAGCTCAGGCCTCCATATAATTATATAGATTTTGGGGGCGAAGATGCATCCCAGTAAACCAACACCAGAAGACAGGATAGAGAAGATCTCCACGGCCACCATGTACTTCCCTTTGGTGCTCAGGTAGGTGGGGACAAAGGTCAGCCAAACGCTGCAGAAAACCAACATGCTGAACGTAATGAACTTGGCTTCATTGAAACTATCTGGTAACTTCCTGGCTAAGAAGGCCACAGTAAAGCTAAGAAGAGCCAAGAGGCCCATGTAGCCCAAGACACAGTAAAACATGGTGATGGAGCCTTCATGACATTCAACTATGATTTCTCCAAAGAGTGTCTCCATGTCCAAATCGGGAAATGGAGGAGAAGTACTCAGCCAAACAATACAAATACCTGCTTGAATGAAGGAGCAAAACCAAATAATAGAATAGGCCAACTTTTGCCCGACCCATTTGTGGAATAGGCTTCCTGGCTTTGATGCTAGGAATGCTACAACAACTGTGATGGTTTTGGCTAATATAGAAGAAATTGCAATAGAGAAGATGATGCCAAATGTTGTTTGTCGGAGGAGACAGGTCGCCTTATTGGGGTGTCCAATGAACAGAAGTGAGCAGAGGAAACAAAGAAAAAGGGAGATAAGTAGAATGTAGGTGAGGTTGCGATTGTTGGCTTTGACAATGGGAGTGTCCCGTTGCTTAATGAAGATTATAAACACCAAAGCTGTAACTAGGGAAAAAAGAAGAGACAGAGACACCAGAGTAATGCCCAGTGGCTCTTCAAAGGAGAGGAAATTCATTGTCTTTGGAATGCATTCATTATGAGCTTGGTTTGGAAATTGATCCTCTGGACAACGGTCACAATTCTCCATATCTGAAAAGAAGAAAAGAGTTTCTGAACAGAAGCAAACTTTTCCCAAGTTTCAGAATTGATTCCTGGATTTCCCTCCAATGTGTTTTCTAAAAATTTTGTAACTCTTGGGGTTTCAAATTTTTTTATTAGTGGATTGGAATATAAAATACAAAGGAAAATAAACATAATGGGAAACTGGGAGAGAGAAAAGAGGAAAAGAGAGTGTCGGGTAGGAGGCGGAAAAGAATAAAAAAAGAGTAGCCTTTTGTCTCTTTTTAGCACAGTAGAAGATAATACCATTACTGCCTCAGCTCTTTGTTCTTATTAGCCATTTCTATAACAATAAACTTATCTAATCAACAAAACCAAAACCAAAGTATCATTTTTCCAATACAAGCACAACATCTAGAAGCCTTTTCCAAATAGAAACAAAATTAAATATGTTCTTTCCTTTAAATAAAGCAATTGATTTAACCATCTCCGCTTTTTTCCATGCTGTGGGAAGTAATGTATATTTCTGTTTGCATTTATTAATCTTTATAAGCCATCATCATTTATATTAACAAAATTCCCTATATTCTTTCCGATTCTTTAACCTTAAAGGGAAAAATAATTTTTTTACATCCATTTTTAAAACTCTAAAACTTTCTAGTACATTTAAAATTTCTAGTACATCTTTTTAAAAACTTCCTCTTAACATATATAATTTAAAATTCACTTTCAATAATATTGTAACTCTCTATTCAACCTACATCAGGGGTGTCAAACTCGATTTCATTGAGGGCCACATCAAGGTTGTGTTTGACCTTGGGGGGCTGGGGTGGGCTTGGCCAAGGTGGGCGTGGCCAGCTCGACATCATTCATGCCGGGGGGCCCCTGTGGTGGCCCGAGCACTCTGCCAACGAAAATTGGCTCCCGAGCTGCGTTTTCAGCTGTGACAGCTTCCTGCAACCATCTGCCAGCGAAAACAGAGCTCCCGAGCTCCATTTTCGCTGGCAGAGGCACTGCAGGCCGGTCCTTTGCTGTTTCCAGGGTGGCCCCGTGGGCCAGATCCAAGCACCCCACGGGGCAGATCTGGCCCCCAGGCCTTGAGTTTGACACCCCTGACCTACATGAAAGAAATGAGTACTGAAGGGAAAAAGTATTTAGATTTTCCTACATCACAATCCTTTTGACCTGTTTGAGTGCACTAGGTTTAGTAGCATTTCTGAGCAAGAGAAGAGCATGCCACATTTTTTTAACTATCTGCCATCTTGTGGAAAAGAAAAAGGAGATGCTTTAGATCTCGAAAATAGGCAGAAGCATTAGAGGGTAGGAGAATAGGAAGGGTCCTATTTCATGATTGCTTGCTTCATGTGAGGTGCCCCGTTATTTCAGTTAGATTCAACCTGAAGGATTTTTTCCCCCCTGACTTGAGGTGCATCAATAAAGCAAGCAAATAATATTGAAGAGATTCTTGTTATCTGGGATACAGGCTACAGAAATGAACTTTCAGGCATAGGTCCATTGGGATGCTATAAATCTTACCTAATTGTCTGGAGATCATCTTTTCAGGACACGGAGCACAAGCATAGCAGCAAAATTTCCGCCCTTCGATCTTGTGCTTTCTTTTTCCAAGAGGACAAGGCTCATTACATAAGGAGGGAGGAGGTAGCTATCCCCAAATAAACAAAAAGAGGTCAATATTTTTTGTTTTTATTTTGTTTTACAGCCAATGTAGAAGAACAAGACTGTTGATAGTCAGTCCTGCCATGAAACAGACAAGTTAACCTTGGAAAGGTTGCTGAAACCAGGAACATACTTGAAGTTGTATTTCATTTATTTTTAGTTTAGTTGTTCCTCATTCAATGTGCTGGTTGCTACCTATAAAGTCCTACATGGCATAGGGCCTGATTACACGATGCATTTCCCATCTTGCATAGTTATCTGCCTGGCAGATTTGATCTGGCAGGATTGGCACACTCCTGGTTCCATCAATTAAACTATGCCATTTATTGGGAGTGTGGAAGCGCATGTTTCCTGTAACAGCACCAAACTCTGGAATGAGCCTCCTCCCAAATTCATTTTTTTTCTATTTCAAAGATCCCTGAAGATATGGTGTTCACCCAGGCCTCTGGCAAAGATTATTGTAACAGGGGCAGGCCTGGAACCCTGGAGCTTCGGCTGAGGGAGAAAGAGGCAGGAAAAGGGGAGAAGAGGGTTCTGTCAGGTTTTGGCAGGAAGACTTTTGGGGGAATCCTGAAAGATGAGGGTGGCATTTATCTCAGACAAGGTTAGAAATCAAGGAGGTAGAATTTTTAGTGAGAATAGCCCTGGAGCTTCCGCTGAGAGAGGAAGAGGCGAGAAATGAGAGAAGGGGATAAAAGGAAAGGTTTTGATGGGAAAATGGGGGGATAAGAACTGAGGAGAAAAGAGAGAGAGGAAAAGGGCTTACCAACCCAATGCGTGACACACACACACCCCCCCCGCTGGGAAGGGATGGCACAAAGGATACAGGTTGAGAAGAAAAATGGGAGAGAGGGAGAGAGAGGAAGGATGTCTGGTGAGACAGTAAATGTGAACTGATCCAGGTGAAGAAATGAGCCAGCGAACAGAGGGGCACAAGACGTGACAGAGGCAAGTTGACTCAGACAAATGGGTGAGTCAGTGACTGGAGCGGGCATCAGATGTGGTGGAGGTGAACTGACTCAGGTGAATAGGCAAGCCAGTAATCAGAGGGTCGCTAGACACCTCAGCGGACAGTGGGGTGACCTTAGCTGGGCAAATGGAGGTGCCTTGGTGAGAGATCAGAGAAGACTGACATCTTGACTGGGTAGCAGGAAAGAGCCTGGGTACCTGTAGAAAGGTGGTCGAGGAATCCGGACTCTAGCAGCCCTTCTGGGGGTGGCACTATATAATTGATACTCACTTCTTTATTTTGCAGGTTCTCGTTCAGGTTATTTTCTCATCCATCATTGCTTTTTTTGTGTTGTTTTGTGTTTTTGTATGTATCTTCCTTTTAAATGCTATTAACAGTTTTTGAACTTCCCAGAGTGATTGGTAGTTGAGTGGCATATAAATTTGACCTATTATGGTTCAAAGCATATCAGTGAACTGTTTAGACTGGGTTTGGTCTAAACCACTGCATGGTGGCACAGTGGTTAGAATGCAGTACTGCAGGGTATTTCTGCTGACTGCCGACTGCTTGCAATTTGCCAGTTCGAATCTCACCAGACTCAATAGCAATAACAATAGCAATAGCACTTAGACTTATATACCGCTTTACAGTGCTTTACAGCCCTCTCTAAGCGGTTCACAGAGTCAGCCTATTGCCCCCAACAATCTGGGTCCTCATTTTACCCACCTCGGAAGGATGGAAGGCTGAGTCAACCTTGAGCCGGTGAGATTTGAACCGCCGAACTGCAGCTAGCAGTCAGCTGAAGTAGCCTGCAGTACTGCACTCTAACCACTGCGCCACCTCGGCTCAAGGTTGACTCAGCCTTCCATCCTTCCGAGGTCGATAAAATGAAGACCTGGATTGTTGGGGGCAATATGCTGACTCTGTAAACTGCTTAGAGAGGGCTGTAAAGCACTGTAAAGTGGTATATAAGTCTAAGTGCTATTGCTATTGCTATTTATCCACCATCTGAAGAACGTGGGGTAGGGAGATGTTATTATTTGATGGTGTTAAAAGTATCCTCATAGAGTGTCAGCCTTCCAAGTAAAGCTGCCTTTTGCAATTGACTGATGGTGATTTTGTTAATTCAACCATCAGCCAGTTGCAAAAAAACAATTCTGCTTGGAACAGCTTACATCCTGCAGCAATACCTTCAAACCACAAGATCTCTCTGGCAGCATTAATTATATCATTGAAATTTGACCACATATGAGTTCTTTCTTGGGAATGAAGGTTTAGTTATCAATACTTCCTTCAGTTGGGCAGGTCCACATCTGGGCATGTTACTGTGGTTCTACCATTTAGTGAGAGTAAATTTCCTTGCACAGGATGGAATTAGAATGTCTGTCATTAAACTGTCCAATAATACATTTGTTTTTGCCCGTCTTTGACAGAGATTGATTGGAATGTAATTGGGGCTTATGAGTTAGTTGTTATCAATGGTCCAAAGGAAAAGCTAGATGTGAGAAAAGGAGCATATACGAAATTGTTCTTTTAGTCCATATTATGGTACCTGAGTGAATCCATGATGCCACCTGATTTTATCTTGATGAATGAGGAAAGTTCTTCCTGGAGGAGCTTGCGGATCTATTTCCCCAACCGGGATGTTGATATAGGAGTTGTTTGGGAAAGTAACCAAATTTACAATGTCAAATCCAGCTTCTAGGGCTCCATCTTCACTGAATTTAATTTCATCTCCAGCATTGTTGTTGAAAGAAATTCTCTGCAGAAATGAGTGGAGCTTGCAGAAGAAACACCAAAACTGTTAAAGAGAAACCAATATGCTTCCTAATGGCCTGACACAATACTTTCTTTTTTTAATTTGGAGCCTTTGCTCACCAGGAATAAAAAGTATGGAGGACTGAAGCAGTTTAATTGTTATTATTGGACCATATTCCACATTCAATGCTAAAATATCTTTTGGTTATTTTCTTTGGCATTATTTTAGAAAGCTGGAAAACAGTAAGAAGAAGCAATCAGAAGAATACAGTATTGACTTGAACTAGTCAAGGAGAGAACCAACCTAGAACTAAGGACAAATTTCCTGACCGTGTGAACAATTAATTAGTGGAACGACTTGCCTCCAGATGTTATGAGTGCTCCAACACTGGAGGTTTTTAAAGAAGAGATTGGACAAGCATCTGTCTGAGTAGGGGTTGGACTAGAAGACCTCCAAAGAAGAAAGACCTTCCAACTCTGTTAGTCTGTTATTCTGTTATTTATGCAGAGAAATAGACAGGCAGAAGAAGGTTAAAGACCAGTTGAGTTGGTGTCAAAAGAGGGAAAAGCTGAGATGTGTAGGCAAAGGACGATACCTTCAGTGAATCAACATTTGTAATGTATGAATGTTGAATAAAGGTGAACATCTATGATCTTTAGATAGCTGACCTACAATGATCAGTAGAGTCTTTGTCATGCTCCCTTTGGAGTCTGACTCTGCGGAGGAAGATGAGCTGGAACAAGAACTGACAGCGAATGAGAGGGCAGCTCCGCTGGCCTTGGAGGAAACTGGGGAAGAGAGCCAGTCCAGGCAGAGTCAGTCCAGGCAAGGCCTTCAGGCAGGGAGGAACAGAGCTCAGCCGAGGAGCATGAACCACCCCCTTCTGATGCAAGGGCTTGGAGAGTGCAGAGGAGGCGGGGTAAGAGCCGAGGTGGCGCAGTGGTTAGAGTGCAGTACTGCAGGCTACTTCAGCTGACTGCTAGCTGCAGTTCGGCGGTTCAAATCTCACCGGCTCAAGGTTGACTCAGCCTTCCATCCTTCCGAGGTGGGTAAAATGAGGACCCAGATTGTTGGGGGCAATATGCTGACTCTGTGAACCGCTTAGAGAGGGCTGTAAAGCACTGTAAAGCGGTATATAAGTCTAAGTGCTATTGCTATTGCTATCAGCTCAGATGGAGGAGGCCACCCACGAGGAGAGTGCCCTGCCCAGCTTCACCAGGCACACCTGGGGAATGAGACTTAAGGAGACGCTGTGGGGAGGGGCATTTGTTGGGAACAAACGCTGAGTTCCTGGAGTGTTGTGTGCCGATGTTTGAAGTTGCCAGGAATCCTTGCATTCCTGTGTGGCATTCTGTATCTGTATCTTTATCTGTATCTTTTGCTCCCTGAACTCCTTGCTTTGTTCTTGTTTTGCTAGATAAATTTGGGATTTATTGCCATGCAGCCTTGGTGCAGACAGCGCTGGGCTGGACTAATTGTGACCAGAGGCTGTTTGAGGTTTGTTTGGGGGAGATTTGGAGCACTAAAAGGGCTGGTTTGAACTGCCAGCTGTTTGTGTTATCTCTGTGCTGTGCCCCAGGTCATCACAGTCTTTAAGTCCTGGCACTCTGTTTTAACCATGGAGAATCTTTTAAAAGAGAACTGAGAAAGAGGAAATCTTACCTGCCAGGCTTCTACAATCTTTGATTGTATTTGTTCCATGTCCTTTCGTACATTCTGATGTGTCCTAATTGTGTGAGCAGCATGAAAAACTTGAGCCACAGCATAGACAGCATTGTAGATACTGTAACTATGGCTAAGCATGCTGGTTTCAAAGAAGGGTGCGGGAAGGTTCTCCAGTCTTTCTTCTCCAGTACACTCCCCATCTTCAGGAGCATCTTTATTTGGTATTGAGCAGCTAAAAGCTTGGTTCCAAAAATCTCTCATAAAGCCATCTTGATTTGCCCCAGAAGGGGTTACAGCCTGTATGTATTGTTGGAAACCTGGAAGGTCTTTTTTGGAAATCGAGAAGGAAATTGCTCCATGAAACATTTGCATATCAACCTCCCTTTGGAAGGTATGTAATGTGAAATCATTTTGTGCCATTGCGATCCACACTTTTCGTATGGAATGTTTCTGTGAAGTATCAAGAGCCGTTGAAACAAAATTTGAAGTCACTAGTATAATAGAGACCAGCCACATAAAGACTGTATTTTCTCCATGTATAATAACTACATTTGCTGTTCGCTCTGTGAATACAGTAACATGACTCACAATTCGTTCAATCATATCCAATAGTTCATAAAAATGGAAATTTCTGTCAATTCTTTCAGTGAATTCGGAGCAGATTTTATTTTGCGAGAGCATGGGTTCCAGAGTTTGTATGAAATGTTCTCCATGTTTGTCATCTGTAATGACAAATCCTACCCATTTCCATCCAAAGTACAGAAGGAGCTGGACTAAACCTTCGTACTGGAGATCTTCATTGGGGGCCATGCGATAAAAAGGGGGGAAACGCGATTCATCAGTCACTACCAATTGAAATGAGCCATATGAAATCTAAAGGAAAGAAAAGAAGAATAGGAGAAAGAGAGGGAATAATAAAGTAAGTGAAAGTATCAATTGATGCATTCTATTTTTATAGATTTTTAATCACTTTATCTTTCACAATATGGATATTTAATATTTTAATTTGGTTTAGAGATACGGCCTGTCTATCATATCATATCATATCATATCATATCATATCATATCATATCATATCATATCATATCATATCATATCATATCATATCATATCATATCATATCATATCATATCATATCATATCATCATATCATATCATATCATATCATATCATATCATATCATATCATATCATATCAGATCATATCATATCATATCATATTATATGATATCATATCTTATCATAGG
>QLTV01000607.1:144274-157532 GCA_003457575.1 Thermophis baileyi | reverse complement strand
TCTATCTATCTATCTATCTATCTATCTATCTATCTATCTATCTATCTATCTATCTATCTATCTATCTATCTATCTATCTATCTATCTATCTATCTATCTATCTATCTATCATCTATCTTCCATTTATCTATCTATCTATCTATCTATCTATCTATCTATCTATCTATCTATCTATCTATCTATCTATCTATCTATCTATTATCTATCTATCTATCTATCTATCTATCTATCTATCTATCTATCTATCTATCTATCTATCTATCTATCTATCTATCATCTATCTATCTATCTATCTATCTATCTATCTATCTATCTATCTATCTATCTATCTATCTATCTATCTAACAAGCAACATGGAGAAAGCAGAGCTACTTAAACTCATTTTTTGCATCTGTCTTTATACAAAGGGAAAAAACAGTCCAACCTATCAAAAATAGCACCATAAAAAATTAGATTAGGATCACAAGTTAAAATAGGGAAGAAAATGTTAAGTGAGCACCTGTCCACTTTAGGTGAGTTCAAATCACCAGGACCAGATGGATTACACACCAAAGTTCTGAAGGAACTGGCACACGTGATCTCAGAACCACTGGACTACATTTTTCAAAGATCCTGGAGCACCGGGGAACTACCAGAGGACTAGTAAAGAGCTGATGTAGTTCCCATTTTCAAAAAAGAAAAAAAAATAGATCCAGGAAACTACAGACCTATCAACCTGACCTCAATATCTGGCAAAATTCTGGAAAAGACAATCAAACAACAAATCAGTGAACACCTAGAGGCAAACAAAGTAATAACCAAAATCCAACATGGGTCAAAAACAAATGTCAAAAGCAAATCATGCTAGACAAATCTCATTGCATTCTTTGTCAAAGTGAGGCAAGAAAACCAACATGCAGTGGGGTCCAGTTTTAGGCCCATGTATGGTTCTACATTTAGGCAAGAAAACCAACATGCACAGGTACAGTATAAGTGGTACCTTGCTCAATAGTAGTAACTGTGAGAGGGATCTTGGAGTCCTAGTGGAAAATCTTTTAAATATGAGCCAACAGTGTTCGCAACTGTCAAAAAAGCCAACACAGTTCTAGGCTGCATTAACAGAGGGATAGAATCAAGATTATGTGAAGTGTTAATACCACTTTATAATGCCTTGGTAAGGCCACACTTGGAATACTGCATCCAGTTTTGGTTGCTGAGACTCTAGAAAGTGTGCAGAGAAGAGCAACAAAGATGATTAGGGGACTGAAGGCTAAAACATATAAAGAACGGTTGCTGGAATTGGGTATGTCTAGTTTAATGAAAAGAAGGACTAGGTGTGACATGATAGCAGTGTTCCGATATCTCAGGGGTTGCCATAAAGAAGAGGGAGTCAAGCTATTTTCCAAAGCAACTAAAGGCAGGACAGGAAGCAATGAATGAAAAAAAATAAAAGTAAGGAGAAATTTCCTGACAGTTAGAACAATTAATCAGTGGAACAACTTGCCTCCAGAGGTTGTGAATGCACCAACACTGGAAGTTTTTAAGAAGACATTGGACAACCATTTGTATGAAATGGTATAGGGTTTCCTGCCTAAGCAGGGGGTTGGACTAGAAAACCTCCAAGGTCCCTTTAAACTCTGCTATTCTATTCTATTCTATTCTATTCTATTCTATTCTATTCTATTCTATTCTATTCTATTCTATTCTATTCTATTCTATTCTATTCTATTCTATTCTATTCTATTCTATTCTATTCTATTCTATTCTGTTCTATTCTATTCTATTCTATTCTATTTTCTATTCTATTCTATTCTCAGCTCTTTTTCTTGTATAGTAGCTAATCTAATCAAGATTTTTAATTCATCCTAGGTCAACATTTCTTTCATATGTTGTCTTCCACATTTTAAAATATTAATCCAATATGCTTGTGTACATTATGCTTAAAATATACAGACTGAAATCAGTGAGGCAGTTAATGGTAGCCCCAATAATCATGAAGATTCAAACAAATATGTTCTAAAATTCTCTAAGTGTGGATTCATATTACAACTTCTGAAAGCAGCCATATACACAAATGAAACTTAATCAAACTCTATATATTATACTACATCTATATCTCCATCTTTTGACAGATAAACTATGAAATTGCTCTGTGATGGGAAAATCAAGAGCTGATAAACTGTATGTTAGTAGTAATTCCACAATTCTACCCATACTAATCTATGGCTCCAACCTGTGGAATCTTGAAAAGCTGCAAAATTTCTGCCATGCGTATGGATGTTTCAGGGCTCATCCCTCCGATGACTCCCACAATTTTCTTTTCAGTCCCACAAATATAGTTGGGGACAATTTTATGCAACTTAAAAAGCAGGTCCAGAGTAGTACGATAGGTCATTTGAGAATCAGAATAGCTGTCATAGATGTGGAATCCGAGAGTAATGTTGGGCAAGATGTGGGGATCCTTGTTGATCTCTTTCACGGCAAACACTAAAGCCAAGATGTGTTGGTAGAACTTTGTCACCACACTGCAAATAAAGTGACTTGTTTCAAAAGAGAATTTTACTATGCATTATGCCACTAGAACAGAACAGAACAGAACAGAACAGAACAGAACAGAACAGAACAACAGAGTGGAAAGGGACTTTGGTGGTCTTCTATTCCAACTCCCTGTCAAGCAGGAAATCTATACCATTTCAGACAAATGATTGTCCAATTTCTTCTTAAAAACCTCCAGTGTTGAAGCACCCACAACTTCTGGAGGCAAGTTGTTCTACTGACTAATTGTTCTAACTATCAGGAAATTTCTCCTTAGTACTAGTTTGGTTCTGTCCTTGGTGAGTTTCCATCCATTGCTTCTTTTTCTGCCTTGGAGATGCTTTGGAGAATAGGTTGACACCCCCCTCCCCTATTCTTTCTGGCAGTCCCTCAGATATTGGAACATTGCTATCATGTCATCCCCAGTCCTTCTTTTCATTAAAGAAGATATCCAGCAAGGGAATAAAAAACATGAAATATGTTTTGATTTTGCTTTCCTCTACTGACCTTGTGTTGTGTATACTAGAGATATTTTGGAATTTTCACAATTTGTTTCTTAACATTCAAGATTCATATCTTTATGTAAAATATTTAGTTGTACACTTAACAGTTACTTAAACTGTGATAGACCATGCAAGTTAAAGGAAGGGTCTTTTATATAGCAAAGTACAAAGTATTGAGCTATCTCAGATTAATAGGAGTAAGTATGAAAGACTTCACAGAAGGATTCCATTTCTGAAATATCTGAATAGTTGTTATGTAAAAGAGGTCTACAGACTATTTTTCCTGTCCTTTGAAAAGAGAGATTATTTTCATCTTAAATCTCCATGCAAGTTTTAGTCCTCTGTAAACTTTCGTTTAATCTATTGTCACCTTATTACAATAAGCTCCTCACAATCCAATCAACGGCATTGAGTGTGGTAAAAACTAAACATTTTGATCTTTGAAACGAGACAAAACATTGGATAGCAGTAAACATTAAATCCTCCAGAAGAAGTGCCTCAAAGCTTTGAAGAGGTTACTGAGTACCAGTAGTAAAAATTGAAATGGGTTGATTTTTCCATTTTTCTGAGTTGAGTGGAACTAATTTATGGGTAAATATTCTGGGTGTGTGTGTGTCTCAGTGATGAGGAAAGTAAAGCTGAAGAACATAGCCATATATTTAGAAATTCATGTTTCCTTCCATAGTAAACTGTTTCTCCTCTAAGATTGTGAGTAGAAGAACCCACATTTCTACTATTGCTGTGAACTGTTGTGTTTGAACTTTGGGTTGCTCTTTCAAAGATCATTAGCTACTCTGTGATCTTTTTGAAATAGGACAGGTGGACCTCAAATATGTAATCCAGTGTTTCTCAACGATGTTGTCATAGGAGGTCTACAAAGACTGGAAAAAAAATCTTATAATTTAAATCTTGAGTTAAGTCTTAGGGATCCGTGGCCATGGTCCAGGGTCACAAAAGGCATTTAAAGGAGGTCTGTGGTGAAGAAAAGATTGAGAACAATGATCTAATCAATACATGATAGAGACATGGTATTAATGTCTCCCCATGGTTTTAGAAATTATTTTTATTCCCCAGTCAATGCATTGCTGGTTCGATGGTCTAATGAAAAGTTGAGTATAGAAAAAGGCATATTTAAAATATTATAGAGCCTTTTATATTATGGTGAATTAGTGCCTTTTTTCTCCAAGTGGGAACAGGTTCCAGTTCTCAATGCAGTATCTGGTTGATTGTCCTTTGGTTAAGTTAGAAAATAGGATGTTGAATTAACAAAACATTTCTATTTATCAAGCCTTTGTAAAAGATTTACCCATCATACATTTATATTCTTTAACACACAATGATATAATCTTTCTGATTTACAGAGACTGAAAGAAGAGAACAGGATTAGATTAAAATCAGGTGTGAGAGAGTGATTTCTTACAAAGGGATGTTAACCGATTCCTCAGATGGATGTCTATTAAAAATAATTTCAGGGAATATGTAGTGAACATGGGACATCAATCCACCAATTAAAAATTCTCCTTCTTGATACCACTCCTGTGGAATTCGAATGGCTTCATCTCCACTGCATTTAAGAGGCTGTACCTTCATGGACAATTCTGGAAGCAATAGTATGGCAATAACACCCAACATTCCTTTTCATTTGGTCTATCCTGTATTGCTGTTGCCTGAAATCTTGATTCAAAGAGGATATTATAAATAGTGGAAAAACTGCTAGCTATGTTGAGATCTCTCTTAAGAATCTGTCAAGCCTCAATAAATTGATGTGATCCCTTTTCTTAATCCTCACTTATGTCTGGATGTTCTTGATCTGAATCCCGGATTGTTAGTCTCTTTCTTCACTAGCACTTTAAGGAAGCATAAGAAGAGGTTGGTCAACACAATATTTTCTCTTGGTCCTCCCGCTGTGAAGTTTTAGCAGAATTTCAATGATCTTATACAGATCCTCCAATATGGTTGTCCTGGTATCTCTCACATGTGTAAGAGAATGGAGGAAGTTCCACTTACTGAAATTTAGGAGAACCTGTCAGCTGTGGAAATAATCAGTAGTCTAATAATATTAGCAGGACATCCAGAAGGAACATACATTTATGCTATTTATGCTAAATTGGGAACCCAATTTAGGACACCTTTTTTCTTATTGACCCTACAATGGTTGGGGAACACTTCAACCAGTTCTGAGGAATGACCTTCATTTGTGAATCATATATTGAAGATTTTTTTATCTATTCTTTTATTTTCCCCTGCTATTTCCTGAGACGCATCTTAAGAGCCACAGGAGAATTGATCTGGTAATTTAATCATAGTGTTTGTTATAACTGGAGAGCTGGTAACTCCTTCTTGTAGAAATGCTGAAGGGAACATGTTTTTGAAATGCCACAGGAAACACGTTCCACTTACTCTTGGAAGATGAGGCACTGAGCTTGAGGTTTATGATTTGACAGAGTGGCCTGCCATGGAAGGTTATCTATATAAGATGGAGGACTATATCAACTGAGTGTCTACATCACTCAATCAAATATACACACAAACACGCATACAGAGAGGAAGGCACACAGTGTCCAATTTTAGATTCATAATCTTTGACCTTACTGTGGGGGTAAAATGGCTAAATTTATTACTGAATCTATGAGTTTGCCTCTCATACATCTGAACTGCTGAAAGTGCCCTTGTAAGAATAACAAAATAACAGGGTTGGAGGTCTAAGGAGGTCTTCTAGTCCAACCAGTAGTGAGTTCTAAAACCCTTCACTACCGCTTCGCGTGCGTGCTTGTGTGCACGTGCAACACTTCTACACATGCACAGAAGTGTCCTGGGCTGGTGGGCGGAGCCTGCCGCCGCCGCTACCGGCTCTAAGAACCGGGCTGAACTGGGAGCAACCCACCGCTGAGTCCAACCCCCTGCTCAAGCAGGAGACCCTATATGAGGGGTGTCAAACTCAGGGCCCACGGGCTGGATGCGGCCTGCAGGGTACTTAAATCTGGCCTGTGGGGCCGCCCTGGAAACAGCGAAGGACCAGCCCCTGGAATATCACATCTACTACAGTAGATGTAATATTCCAAGTGTGGTTTTACAAAGACAATATTCACAGGGAGCTGAACTGACCCAGAATGGTGACAGGGAGAAGACATAGTCAGGAAGCTGTGGTCCCAAAAAACCCAAATTATTTTACTCACTGTCCATATTTCGAAGATAATATGGCTAGTAGGCTGACCTGGTAAGAAGGAATGAATAATATTATGGTCACATAATGGTCTCTAAAATATTACAGTGTCATGTATAATTTCCATTGTGTCTACCTTTTCCTTTTTGGTGCCTTTATTATTTAGTGGGCCAAAGATCTATAAGGTCTGGTTTGCTTTTGCTCATAATGCACTCAGCAAATTTTTAAAAGCTTTGTTGGAGGTCCAGAAAATACTAGATTATTGTAGAAGAGCAGGAAGAGCTTGGGGCAGAGGTGGGTTCCTACCGGTTCGAACCGGTTCTTTAGAACCATTAGTAAACCAGTGATGACGGAACTGGTTCTTTCACCATCTCCGTGGGTACCGCCATCTTGGATTTTGCTTCTGCGCATGCGCAGAAGCTATTTTTTTATTGCTGTGGGCGCCTGCGCGCGTGCAAAGCGTGCGTGCACCCGCAGCGCAACCCTGAGCAAACCGGCAGCAACAGGATCCACAACCCACCCCTGGCTTGGGGGGTGGGTGGGTGGAGTTCAGTGTGTCATCAGCTTAGAGTTGTTACCTTCCCACAAACTGTCAAAGTCCAACCCCTCTTGAATTCCATTGACCATTATTCAATTGACTGTTAAACTTTTGTGCACTAGATTCTCGTGTATAGGCTTGAGCAATAAATCTTTTGACTTGTAACTTAATTTAACTTTTATTTCACTCTTTATGAGAAACAGGAATTAGACACACCAAAAATAGATGATTATCTACGAAGACAACATTTCCCTAAGCTCTCACAATCTCAGAGACAACTTGTAAATGAACTAGTAACCATCTTTGAAATATCAGAGGCTGTTAAAAAAATGAAAATAGGCGAAGCTCCAGCTTCAAATGGTGTAACAAGTCAATATTATAAATCTTTTGAGAACCAACTCCTACAGCCATTAAACGATTAACGAATAATGTACTACAGGGAGCAAAGATACCTCAAATTTGGAAAGAAGACAAATTTACTGATATTGGCAATTAAAACTCCATTGAAACAATGGCAGAAGGATATTTCTAAATTTATATGTCAAGGGGAAAAAAAATCTGAGGATTAGATATAAACTACTGCAAGATTCTAAAGCAGTGGTTCTCAACCTTTCTAATGCCGTGACCCCCCCTGCTGCCGCGACCCCCTCCCCATCCCCTCCCCGCGCGGGATGAGGTGACAAAGGGGGCGTGGCACCAGGGGTGAAATGCTCCCGGTTCGAGCTTGCCTGTGGGTCGCCGGACAGCTGATAGCGTTGGAAGCTGGAGACTTCGCCCGGACGCCGCCATTTGGGTTCTTTTACCCTCTGCACATGCGCAAAGTGTTCTGCGCATGCACAGAGGGTGAAAGAACCCAAATGGCGGCATCCGGGCGGGTGGGCAAAGTCTCCCGCTTCTGTCACTACCAGCTATCCGGCGACCCGCAGGCACGGCCGAACCGGGAGCATTTCACCCCTGCGAGTGACGGTGGCACCAAGATGGTGGGCTAACGCGCACGGCAACCCCTGTGAAATGGTCATTCGACCCCCAAAGGGGTCGCGACCCACAGGTTGAGAACCGCTGTTCTAAAGAAAGAGTGTGTTTGGGTTTACCAGATTTGAAATAGTACTTTGATGCCTGCTGTTTGCTCTGGATGAAGGTGATTCTCCAAAACAAGAGATTACTTGAATTAGGGGACCCTGAACTGGGATTTGGAAGGCACGCCTAATTATAGTATGACAAGATTATAATAAATGCTGCTTTTGAAGAACCATTTTGTAAAAGCTTGCCATCCAAAGGGTTTGGAACAAGGCTCTTTATGAAGCTACCTCTTTGGGTGTCACCACAGGAAGCCTTTTTTGAGAGAAAGGTTTAACCTAGATTAAAAAACGTTATGGGCTTGACTTCATAAAACATGAATTTGAATAGTATTGTGTAATATTGATGAACATGTTATCGCCAAAGTTTATAAATTGTTACTGAAATTGATTTTGGAGAATGAATGTGTGAGGCATTGCATGATTCAAGGGACAAAGAATTCTGGGTATAATACAATGCCTGAAGAATGGGAAAACCTGTGGACAGAAGTTTTAAAACTTACAGTGAATTATAATTTAAAATATATATATTTTTAATAAAATGATATACTGTTGTACTGTATTTAACACCCAATAAACTGTCAAAGATGTACAAAACTATTTCAAATGCACAGTATGTTGGAAATGTAAATGCGAGGAAAGAACTTTTTGCCATTTTTGGCAGACTTGTAATAAAGCAAAGAAATATTTGGGAAGAGTCATATTTTAATACAGAAGATCCTTAAAAAGAATATAAAAACTGAACCAAAGACTTTTCTTTTAGGCTTAAAGGACAAAGAAGACAAACAAATATGGAAGCTTCTTGTTGTATATGCTGAAGAATACTTTATGTACAAAAATGGAAAGATTCCCACAATGGCTGGCTGGCTGGAAAAACTGATGGAACTGGAAGAGATGGCTAGTTTCTGGATTTTGTGCCAGAGATGGGGGAAAAAAAATGAACTGTTGACTTTGGCTAATTATATAAATTTGTTGTTATAGAAATGGCTAGTACATATTAAGTATGAAAACGTAAAAAGTTGAGGCTGTAATATTTCATTCTACTGCACTAAAAAGAGTCAGAATTTTTTTATCTTTCTTTCTCCTCCTTTCCTTCCCCCTTTTCCAATTATTTTTATTTTCACTTGTATTTTATATATTGACAAGTTTAATAAAATCACGAAACAAAGGTTCAGTTGATCTTGAGGTTGGTTCACAATCTATTCTTTCTAATGTCTAACTTGATATTGACCCAGTTTTTTTTTCTTGCAACTAGAATTGGTTTCTAAAACATTAAAAACCCAAATAGAACAATTTAATTAACTCATATGGAAAACTCCTTGTCTCCCCCCCCCCAAAATAACTCTGACTCTCTGAAGAATTCTAAGATCAAAATTTAGTGGAGTTTGTTTGTACTTGATTACCTACATGAGTAAATTGTTTACTAAAAATTTACTCATACTTCCATATGAGTTAATTTTTGTTTGTACTAATGGAGCTGAGAGAGAAATATTGAATGTAATTGTTTGAAACATTCACATCTCCAGCAGATTACTTATTTATTGATGGATATGAGGGTGGTTCTACATATAAACCCAATCTGATCTTGTTCTTCTATTTCTTATGTACTAAATGTTCTCTAGTGTTGAGCTCAGGCCTCAGTATAATTATATAGATTTTGGGGATGAAGATGCATCCCAGTAAACCAGCACTGGAAGACAAGATAGAAAAGATCTCCACAGCCACCATGTATTTCCCTTTGGTGCTCAGGTAGGTGGGGACAAAGGTCAGCCAAACACTACAGAACACCAACATGCTGAAAGTAATGAACTTGGCTTCATTGAAACTGTCTGGTAACTTCCTGGCTAGGAAGGCCACAGTGAAGCTGAGAAGAGCCAAGAGGCCCATGTAGCCCAAGACACAGTAAAACATGGTGAATGAACCTTCATGACATTCGACTATGATTTCTCCATGGAGTGTCTCCATGTCGAGATCCGGAAATGGAGGAGAAGTACTCAGCCAAACAATACAAATACCTAGTTGAATGAAGGAGCAGAACCAGATAATAGAATAGGCCAACTTTTGCCCCACCCATTTGTGGAATAGGCTTCCTGGCTTTGATGCCAGGAATGCTATGACGACAGTGATCGTTTTGGCCAATATAGAAGAGATCACAACAGAGAAGATGATGCCAAATGTTGTTTGTCGGAGGAGGCAGGTCGCCTTGTTGGGCTGTCCAATGAACAGAAGTGAGCAGAGGAAACAGATAAAGGGAGAGATAAGAAGAAGGTAGGTGAGGTTGCGATTGTTGGCTTTGACAATGGGAGTGTCCCGTTGCTTCATGAAGATTGTAAACACCAAAGCTGTAAGTAGGGAAAAAAGAAGAGACAGAGAAACCAGAGTAATGCCCAGTGGCTATTCAAAGGAGAGGAAATTCAAGCTCTTTGGAATGCACTCATTGTGAGCTTGGTTTGGAAAATGATCCTCTGGGCAACGGGCACAATTCTCCATGTCTGAAAAGAAGGAAATAATTTCTGAACAGAATCAAACTTTCCCCAAGATTCTGAATTGCTTTTCTCAACTTTCTTGCAAAGTAAATATTCATAAAACATTTTGTAACTCTCTATTCAACGTACATGTAAAAAAAAAAAACACGAGTACTGAAGGGAAAAACCATTAAGATTTTCCTACATTACAATCCTTTTGGCTTATTGGAGTGCACTACGTTTAGTAGCATTTCTGAGTCAGAGAATGGCATGCCACATTGTCTAAAGATCTGTCATCTAGTGGAAAAGGGAAAGGAGAAGCTTTAGATCCTGGAAAACAGGCAATTAGCACTAGAGTATAGGAGAACAGGAAGTGTCCTATTTGATGCGTGCTTGCTTCATGGGAAATGCCCCAACATTTGAGTTAGTTTCAACCTCAATGATAGAGAGATGGGCTACAGGATTTCTCTTCTTTTTCCTGCCTTGAGATGCATCAATAAAGCAAGCAATAATATTGAAGAGATTCTTTTTAATTAGGCTGCAGAAATGAATTTTCAGACAAAGTTCCATTTGGGTGCTATGAATCTTACCCATTTGTCTGGATATCATCTTTTCTGGACACCAAGCACAAGCGTAGCAGCAAAATTTCCACCCTTCAATCTTGTTCTTTATTTTTCCAAGAGGACAAGGCTCATTACATAATGAGATAGGAGGAAGCTATCCCCAAATAGAAAAAGAGGTGAGTATTAACCTTTTGTTTTTGTTTTTGCTTACAGCCAATGAATATGAATGAGATAGTAGCTAGTCAGTTCTGCCATGAAGCAGACTCATGGTTTAACTGTGAAAAATGTTGCCAGATCCAGGAATACAGCTGAGGTGTATTTCATTTTTTATTAGTTTAACTGAAATTGAATGAATGAAATACAGCCCAGATTTATATCCAAACTATGATTATTTCCAATATTCTTCCACATTCAAATTGCTGGTTACCACCTATAAATTCCTACGCGGCATAGGACTTGGTTACATGATGCCCTGCCTGTGTCCCATCATATCTGCCTGGCTGGTTTGATCTGGCAGGGCTGACACCTTCCTGGTTCCATCAATTAAACTATGCCATTTATTGGTACCTTGGATGTGCATGTTCCCTGTAACAGTACCTGCCCTCTGGAATGGGACTCCTCCCAAATTCAAATGCCACCCACCCTTTTACTATTTGAAATATCTCTGAAGATATGGTGTTCACCAAGGTCTTTGGCAAAGAAGACTGATACCCACTTCTTTCTTTTCCATGTTCTCAGTCAGATCATTTTTGTTTAATTCGCGCGCGCAGCAGCTGACAGGAGGGAGTCAGACACGGTAGAAGTGCAAGGCTTCTTTATTCAGCACCAAGAGACGGAACAGCAGGCAAGCGGCTTGACAGCTCCTTTTATACTGGAGCTGTCAAACGGCTAGCCAATCCCGAGCGTCTAACTTCCCGCCCGGCTGCTGCTCGAGTCGGAGCCAATCAGAGGCGAGCAGCAGCCGCGCGGTCGTAACTCGAGGACATAACAGCCCTCACCCCCCGGCTCGCACATGCGTAGTCGACGAGCCACGTGGGCGGACGCTGACTCCGCCCAGATCTTCGCAGAATGGGGCCGTCAGCCGAAGAAGCAGGAGGGCAAGGACTACAGCTCTGTGGAACCTCCGGAGACATGGGCGCTGCCATCTTTGAGGGAGAACGCAACGTCGGAGAGGCCGGACAGGTAGGAATTAGAGGCGGAAACAATGGAGACAGCGGCGGGGTGGCCGGAGAGGGAATCGGCGCAGCGGGCTCCAGAGTCGGGGTCTCTCGGTCGGGAACGGCGTCCTTGGTGGGAATGCGGCGGCACAGCTGATTCAGGTGGCGCCGCCAGAGTCGGCCATCGGCTAGGTGCACCCTGTAGGAGCACGGCCCGGTTAGTTCGGCCACAGTCCCAGGCATCCACTTGAGGCTGGCTCCGAAGTTGAGGGCAAAGACAGTGTCCCCCGGGTGGAATTGCCGCTGGATGGCAGGAGCGGAGGGTGGTAGGGTCGCCGCGTAACCGGGGTGCAGCCGGTCAAGCCTAGTGCGGAGGCGGCGGCCCATCAATAATTCAGCCGGAGTCAGACCAGTGGCCTGACAGGGGGTGGCATGCTGCACCAATAGGAAAGAGGTTAAGCTGGCATGCCAGTTGGAGTGACCCAGGCGGCCCAAAGCCTCTTTGGCCGAACAGACGGCCCTTTCAGCCAGCCCATTAGCCGAGGGGTGTGCCGGCGCTGTGGTGGCATGGCGCCCCCCCAAGTGTGCCAGGAACACCTGAAAGGTCACAGAGGTGAATAGGGGCCCGTTATCTGTGAAAAAGGTGTAAAAAAAAAAAAAAAAAAAAAAAAGGGTCTCAGGTGAATTGGGGCCCGTTATCTGTGACCAAGGTGTCTGGCAAGCCATGGGTGGCAAAAAGGGTCTCCAGGTTGGAAATTATGGCCTCAGACGTGGTAGAGGGCATGCGGAGCACTTCCACCCACTTGGAGTAAGCGTCCACTAAAACTAAGAACATCTGTCCGTGGAATGGGCCGGCCAGATCAAGGTGGAGCCTGGACCAGGGAGCCCGTGGCACCTCCCAGTCCAAGATGGGGGCAGCAGGAGGGGCAGGCCTCGACTGCTGGCAAGTGACACACTTGGCAACCCAGGTCTCTATGTCTTGGTCCATCTTAGGCCACCAGGCATAGCTGCGGCCTAGGGCCTTCATGCGAACTATGCCCGGGTGGGCTGTGTGAAGGATTCGAAAGATGGGATCCCTCAGATCAGGGGGAACCACCACTCTGTGACCCCATAGGAGACAACCCCTCATAACAGACAATTCATGCTGCCTGTGAAAATAAGGCTGAAATTCCTGGGCTGGAGGAATAGAAGGCCACCCCCTGCGGACCCAGTCCAAGACTTTGGACAAGACAGGGTCTTTGGGTGAACGAGCAGCGATGTGGGCTGCAGTGATAGGGCC
>QLTV01000607.1:116958-136334 GCA_003457575.1 Thermophis baileyi | reverse complement strand
GTATTTTTTTTTTTTTATGTACAGTGAGAACATAGCACCAAAGACAAATTCCTTGTGTGTCTAATCACACTTGGCCAATAAAGTATTCTATTCTATTCTATTCTATTCTATTCTATTCTATTCTATTCTATTCTATTCTATTCTATTCTATTCTATTCTATTCTATTCTATTCTATTCTATTCTATTCTATTCTATTCTATTCACTGTTTTATTCAAAGAAAAGAACGCATCCAATTCTGTTTCCCTTTGGAAATTACTTCTGGATTACGTGCTTCTGATGTAAAAAATGGAATTTTAATTTTGGTTTTGCTGATTAAATAGGTTTGTTCTTGTAAAAATGGCTAGTATATATTATTGTGTAAAAGTAAAAGTTGAGGTTGTAATGTTCTTATCCTTCTACTGTGCTAAAAAAAGTTGGAAGTCAACGCTTTTTTTTTCTTTTTCCCCTTCTACCCAACACCTTTTCCTTTTCCCTTTTCCCTCCCTTAGTTTCCCATTATTTTCATTTTATTTGTATTTTATATTCTGATAAACTAATAACAAATTTAAACAAGAGGACATACTCGATAGGTGCATAACAATGTCAAATCCAGTGTTTACCATCTGGCTGACTGACAATCAATTTACTGGCAATTAATGGAAAGAATCTATAACTTTTAAGCAGAGCGTTTGAGGTTGTTAATTGTTTGTTTCATAGAAGAAAAGATTTGTTGCTGTCAGCATTAGTTATATTATTGAAATGTGACTACATGTGAGTTTCTTCTTGGGAATGAAAGTTTAGATATCAATACTTCCTTCAGTTGGGAAGGGAAACATCTGGGCATGGAACTGTATTTCTCTCATTAACTGAAAGCAAATTTCCTTGCACAGGTTGGAAATTCTAAAGAATTACCATATTTTTCGGAGTATACAGTAAGACGCACCGGAGTATAAGATGCATCTTAGTTTTGGGGGAGGAAAACAAGGGGAAAAAAATCTGCCTCTGCCTCCCAGCAATTTGCCTCCCAGCAAACAGCAAACAGTACAGATGATATACACTGTTTGCTGTGTATTTCTGTGCATGTGTGCCTGACCCATAGAAATAGCAAAGAATTGGAGAAATGTACATTATGGCAGTATATTAACGCCAGAAAGTTTTCTTAAATGTAGTCACACTAACTCCTCCCAAGTATTTAAATAGATCTACTACAAACATGACTAAGTCAGTGTTTAACTCCGCTGCCTTATTTTAATACTAAAACAGGACACTGTTAATTTGAACATTCTATAGGCATTTATAGTTATTGACTTACCTCCTTGCATCCAGTTTCAGCAGTGATTAGCACAAGAAAATAAAATTCTGCCTCTGCCTCCCAGCAATTTGCCTCCTTGCAGTTCTAGTTTCACTTTCATTTTAGCATGGGCCTGCCTGCAGCCTCTCAGCTGATGTTCGGGAAGCTGATAATCAGTTGCTTCTGCTAATCAGGCTCTGCACTGTTTGCTGCAAGGAGGTAAATTGCTGGGAGGCAGAGGCCAAAGGGTGGGGGTGATTGGGTGGGGCTACATTTGGTGTATAAGACGCACCTCTTTTTGGGAGTAAAAAGGTGCGTCTTATACTCTGAAAAATATGGTAGATTATCCATCATTAAACAGGCCAATACTTCTGCACATCTTTGACAGAGATAGACTGCAATGTAATTGGATCCTAAAGCTAGTTGCTATCTCTGGGCTAAAGCAGGAGTATCAAACTTGATCTCATTGAGGGCCGCATCAGGGTTGTGTTTCACCAGGAGGGCTGGGGGGTAGGTGTGGCCATGGTGGGTGTAGCAATGGTTGGGCGTGGCTATGATGGGCATGGCATGGGACTCGTGTTGGGAGCATCTGTGGGGGCCAAGTGCTAAGGCAGGACTTCCCTGAGACCCTCCTTCCCTTCCTTCCTTCCTTCCTTCCTTCCTTCCTTCCTTCCTTCCTTCCTTCCTTCCTTCCTTCCTTCCTTCCTTCCTTCCTTCCTTCTCTTCTTTTTCCTTCCTTCTTCATTCTCCTTCCTTCTTCCTTCCCCTCTTTCCTTATTTTACCTTCCTTGCTCTCTTCCCATCTTTTCTTCTTTTTCTTTCCTCTTTCCCTTTCTCCTTTCCTGTCCCTTCTTGCATGCTCAAATGCAAAAGGGGAAACATTTCTCCTTTTGTTTTGTTTTTAATTTGTTTTGATAGCCCTCTGCAAGCAAAACGGAGCCCCCGCCCAACATTTTCACTGGCAGAAGTACCAAAGGCCTTGAGTTTGACATCCCTGGGCTAAAGGAAAGGCCACATGTGTGCAAAGCAGTGTATATGAAATTGGATCTTTTCGTTGAAGTTGTGGTACCTGAGTGAATTCATGATGCCACTGGATTTTGTCTGGATGTATGCGGAAGGTTTTTCCTGGAGGAGCTCGCGGATTCATTTCTCCAACTGGGATGTTGATGTAGGAGTTGTTTGAGAAAGTAATCAAATTTACAATGTCAAATCCAGCCTCTAGGGCTCCTTCTTCATTTAATTTAATTTCATCTCCAGCATTGTTGTTGAAGGAAATTCTCTGCAGAAATGTGTGGAGCTTGCAGAAGAAAAAGGATAGGGGTTAAAGGGACACATATATGTTTCCTAAATGGTCCAAAACAAGACTCCCCTTTTAAATTTGTAGTGTCTCTTTCCCAGGAATAAAAAAGTATGGAGGATTGAAACAGTCTAATTGTTACTATTGAGCCATTATTCATGTTAGATACTAAAATCTCTCTTGGTACTGAGTGATTTTGTTTAGTGACATTTCAATCAGGTAGTTTGAAAAGTGTAAGAAGAAGCAATGGGAAGATAAGCTACTGCAAAAAACTAGAAAGGCAGAAGTTTAAAGACCAGTTGAGTTGGTGTGGAAAGAAGGAAAAGCTGAGATGAGTAGGGAAAGGACAATACCTTCAATGGGTCAACATTTGTGATGCATGAATGTCGAATAGCAATAGCACTTAGCAATAGCACTTAGACTTATATACCGCTTCATAGTTCTTCACAGCCCTCTCTAAGCGGTTCACAGAGTCAGCATATTGCCCCCAACAGTCTGGGTCCTCATTTTACCAACCTCGGAAGGATGGAAGGCTGAGTCAACCTTGAGCCTGGTGAGATCCGATCTGCCAAACTGCTGGCAGCCGGTGATCAGCAGAAGTAGCCTGCAGTACTGCACTCTAACCACTGCGCCACCATGGCTTTTAAAGGTGAACATAATAAAGATGAACAGCTGTGATCTTTAGATAGGTGACCTACAATGATCTGTTGACTCTTTAAGTCCTGCCACTCTGTTGTAACCATGGAGAATCTTTTAAAAGAGAACTGAGAAAGAGGAACTCTTACCTGCCAGGCGTCTACAATCTTTGATCGCACCTGATCGCCGTCCTTTCGTATGTTCTGATGTGTCCTAATTGTGTGAGCAGCATGTAAGGCTTGAGCCACAGCATAGATGGCATTGTAGATACTGTAACTATGGCTAAGTATGCTGGTTTCAAAGAAAGGTGTGGGAAGGTCCTTCAGTCTTTCTTCTCCAGTACATTCCTTATCTTCAGAAACATCATTATTTGGTACTGAGCATCCAAAAGCTTGGTTCCAAAAATCTCTCGTAAAGCCATCTTGATTTTCCCCAGAAGGGGTGACAGCCTGTATGTATTGTTGGAAACCTGGAAGTTCTTTTTTTTGTAATTGAGAAGGAAATTGCTCCATGGAACCTTTGCATATCAAGCTCCCTTTGTATAATATGTAATGTGAAATCATTCTGTGCCATCATGATCCACACTTTTCGTGTATTAAGCTTTTGTGAAGTATCAAAAGCTGATGAATCAAAAAATGGGGTCACTAGTAGAGTTGAGGCCAGCCACATAAAGACTATATTTTCTCCATGTATAATCACTGCATTTGCTGTTTTCTCTGTGAACAAAGTAGCATGCCTCACACATCGTTCAACCAAGTCTAATCCTTCATAAAAATGGAAATTTCTGTCAACCCTTTCGGTGAATTCGGAGCAGATTTTATTTTGCGAGAGCATGGGTTACATAATTTGTATAAAATGTTCTCCATGTTTATCATCTACAATGACAAATCCTACCCATTTCCATCCAAAGTACAGGAGGAGCTGGACTAAGCCCTGGTACTGGAGAGCTTCATCGGGGGGCCATGCGATAAAAAGGGGGGAAACGTGATTCATCAGTCGCTACCATTTGAAATGAGCCATATGAAATCTAAAGGAAAGAAAAGAGGAATTAGAGAAAGAGAGGGAATTATAAAGAAAGTGAAAGTATTAATGGATGCATTCTATTTTTCTTGTTTTTAACCACTTTATCTTTCCAAAATGGATGTTTAATATTTTAATTTGGTTTAGAGATTTCCCCAAAGGCAAGATATCCATTATGATACATTTCTTTCTTTCTTTCTTTCTTTCTTTCTTTCTTTCTTTCTTTCTTTCTTTCTTTCTTTCTTTCTTTCTTTCTTTCTTTCTTTCTTTCTATCATCTATCATCTATCTCAACCCTTTTTCTTGTAGCTAACTGAATCAAGGGTTTTAATTCATCCTACGTCAACATATTCCATATATTGTCCTCTACTTTTTTAAATATTAAACCAATATGCTTGTGTACATTATGTTTAAAATATACAAATTGAAATCAGTGAGGCATTTAATGGTAGCCCAATAATCATGAAGATTCAAATATGCTCTAAAATTCTTTAAGTGTGGGTTCATCTTACAACTTTTGAAAGCAGCCATATACTGAAGTTAAATTTAGGTTAGTCAAATTCTACACCTTATACTGGGTTTTGTTTTTGTTTTTGCCAAATTCTACATCTGATAAACCATGTTCCTTGATGGGAAAATCAAGGGATTGTATTCTGGGTGATAGTAGTAATTCCACAATTCTGCCCATTCTAATCTATGGCTCCAACCTGTGGAATCTTGAAAAGCTGCAAAATTTCTGCCATTCGTATGGAAGTTTCAGGGCTCATCCCTCCGATGATTCCCACCATTTTCTTTTTAGTCCCACAAATATAGTTGGGGACAATTTTATGCAACTTAAAAAGCAGGTCCAGAGTAGTACGATAGGTCATTAGTGCATCCGAGAAGCTGTCATAAATGTGGAATCCAAGAGTGATGTTGGGCAAGATGTGTGGATCCTTGTTGATCTCTTTCACGGCAAACACTAAAGCCAAGATGTGTTGGTAGAACTTTGTTATCACACTGTAAATAAAGTGACTTGTTTCAAAAGAGAATTATGCTATCCATTATGCTACCAAAGAGATATCCAGTGAGGAAAAAAAAATATGAAATATGTTTTGATTTTGCCTTTCTAGACTGCCCTTATGTTGTGCATATTATTGCTGAATTTTCCTAATTAAATTTGTCTCTTAAAATACAAGATTCATATCTTCATGTAAAGTATTTAATCATACACTTGAACAGATAGCAAAAATGTGATAGACCTATACAAATTAAAGGAAGGTTGAGCATAGAATAGTGAGCTATCTCAGATTAATAGGAGGAACTATGAAAGATATTACAGGAGGATTTTGATTCTGAATAGTTGTCATGTAAGTCTACAGAAGAATTCCTATTTCTTTCCATTCTTGGAATGGAGAAATTATTTTGATCTTAAAGTTCCATATAAATTTTAATCGTCTGTAAACTTTCATTGTATTCATTATTAGAGTACATTCACATTATAACAATTAGTAGCTCCTCACAATCAGATCAAGGGCATCCAGTGTTGTAAAAACTAAACATTTTGCTCTTTGAAATGAGACAAAATGTTGGATAGCAGTAAACATTAAATACTCCAAATCCAAAGCTTTGGAGAGGTTACTGAGTAGGAAAAAATGGGATGGGTTGATTTTTTTTGTAGTGTTTCTTTCCCAGAAAGAGAATCTGAACTGAGTGGAACTAATTTATGAGTATATATTACAGAAGATCTTAGGGTGAGGAATGTAGAGCTGAAGAACATAATCATATATTTAGAAATTCATGTTTTCTTCTACAGTAAACTGTTTCAGCTCTAAGAGCTTAAGAGAAGACTGTGAGTAGAAGAACCCACATTTCTACTACTGCTGTGAACTTTTGTGTTTGAGCTTTGGGTTGCTGTTTCAAAGATTGTAAAATGTTCTGTGATCTTTTTCAAATAGGACCTCAACTACAGGTGTCTAATCAATATATAAAACAAAATAAAAGACATGGTATTATTTTTATTGAACAGTTTAAAAAAAAAACAAAGAAAAGAAAAAACAAATACATACATACGAAATATACATATATACAAAATCAAAACGCAAAAACATAATATCAACATTACATGACATAAACTCACATAACAGAACCTTACAGACCATATAACAGATTACCATCTTCCATTTCGCAGTTTTGTGTATCGTTTTATCCTTAGTCTTTCTATTTCACACTATTTCTTAAACTTAACTCTTTTGACATATTACTAAATTCTACTTTATTATTATTATTCTCTATTTTTTAACAACCAATCCAACTTAATCCATCTTTCTCCTCATGTTCTATATACATTAATATCTACTTAATTTTATTTTTATGTTATAACCACCAAATTTTTTTTTTAAAAAAAGACATGGTATTAAGCTGCTATTAAGGATATGCCTATCATACATTGATATTTTGTAGCATATGTTGATTGAACCTCTGTGTTTTACAGAAATGGAAAGAACAAAGCAGGATTATATTAAAATCAGGTAAGAGAGTGATTTCTTACAATGGGATGTCAACTGATTCCATAGAAGGATGTCTCTTGAAACTAATTTTGGGGAACATGTAATGGACTTGAGACATCAGTCCACCAATGATAACTTCTCCCTCCTGGTACCATTCATGTGGAACTTTAAGGGCTTCATCTCCAGTGCACTTTAGAGGTTGTACCTTCATGGCCAAGTCTAGAAGCAGTAATATGGCAATAATCCCCAGCATTCTTACTCATTTGGCTTCTCCTGTATTGCTGTTGCCAGAAGTCGATATTCAAACTGATACCATAGAGAGCAGAATAACTGCTATCTACATTGAGATCTGACTTAAGATTTTGTCACATCTCAATAATTGATGTGATTCCTTTTCTTAAGCCTCATTTATGTTTCCATGCTCAAAGTGTGAAGGACAGGGTTGCTCTTGATTCAAATACCTGATTTAAGGGCTCTTCCTTCACTGGCAATTTAAGAAAGCATCAGCCAAAATCAATACCAAGCAGATTGGCCACCACAATATTTTCTCTTGGTCCTCCTACTGTGAGGCTTTAGTAGAATTTTAGTTGTCTTATAGAATTCCTCCAATAGGAATGTCCTCGTATATCTTGCATGTATAGGATTATGGACCAAGTCCCACTTATTCAAATATGAGACAATCCGTCAGCTGTGGAATTGAATAGCAGTCTAAACATATTAGCACAAAATCCACAAGCACTAGATATGTGTGATAAGAACAACAAATAAGTACAAAATCCTAAGAACCCAACTGATGGCTGCAGTTGTCTTACTTATCCTGTGCTGGTTGGGCACACTTCAACCAGTTTTGAGGAATGGCCCTCAGTATGGAATGATACATTGAAGGTTTATATCTATTCTGGTATTTACCCTTGGTATTTCCTTCAGATTCATCTTGATAGCCACTGGAGGATTGACTTGTTAATTTAATCATAGTGTTTGTGATAACTAGAAAAATGATAACTGTGCTAGTAGAAATGCTGAAACAAACATGTTTGTGAAATGCCAAGGAAGCCTTTTTGAGGTTGAGGGACTATGGTTGAAGTCTATCCTTTGGCAAAGTGGCCTTTTGTCCAGGATTCTGCAGAAAAGATGTGTGGCCATATACATTCTCTTAATACGTCAATCAAACACACAAACACATGTGAATGATGGCAAATATATGTGTCCTAGGATAATGTTGCAGGATGCAATCTGGGTCTGTCACCAGGACCACAGGTTTAATCTTCTGAGCTTTTGCACTTGTGACAGCTATTAAGTCGTTGGCTGTTGTTTCCCTGTGTTGTCAGGTCATCAGCTCCTAAGTACCTGGTAAGTTGGTGGTAAATCAGCACTCCTTTTGACTGACAAGGGGCCTGATTCCCAGGCTTGAATCACTTCCCTGGGTATTTTTGTACCTGCTCAGCCAACAATCTTAATAGCTGTGAAAATGAATGTATGTCCTTGTTCATTGCAATATGGGACTGAGGACTTGACAACACAAGGAAACATTAGCCAACAACTTAATAGCTGGCCATGAACACCCTATTAAAAAGTCACACACTACCAGGCACCACATAAATACTATGCATAGACTGGGTCTTATATTATTTTTTTGCTACAAAAGATTCATTAGGGCTTATTTTCAGGTGATGTCCAATTAAGATAGTCAGCCCTCAGCATTGTGGTTGCCCTGCAGGGGAAAGGTGGACGTGGTCACAGCTCGATGTTGCTTGGATCGGGGGTGCCTGTGGGGGTCCAGCAGGTTGGAGTGGGAAGGGGAGTCCCAGTTGCCTCTTGGGGACTGGAGCTCCCTCCTTTCCATTCGCTGGAGCTGTCGCAGGTGCGGCTGTGGGCAGGATGCTCGTTCCACATCTGCAGTGGAGCTGGGGGACAAGGTTGGATGTCAGGGTCCGAGGTTGCAGGGGCTGCAGCATGGTGCCACTCATACACTGCCACCTGTTTTGCCTCACCTCACAGCAGCACCACCACCAGCAGCACCAGCAGCAGGTGGAGGCAGAGGCACATTATATGTCCCATCAGACATGCCGCCCAGCCATCCGCCCACTCATGCTGCAGCCATCTGTCTTTGGTTGCCCACGGCTGCGCTGGGGCAGGCATTCATATGGCACATCCAGTGGGACAGATCATGTGCCTCTCCAAGGCAAGGCATGTTGCTAGGTAAGTCAGGTGGTGGGGTGGGGGTAGTGCCATTCCGTGGCCCCTGCGTGCTCAGTTCAAGCCATCCAACCTTGTCCTCCAGCTACTGCGCACCTAAGGGATGAGCCTCCCACTAGTCACCCCACCTGCGACAGCCCTATCCAAAGGGAAGAATGGTGAGGCCCCATCCCCAAGAGGCAGCCAGGACACCCCTCCCTGGTCCATCCCACTCAGGTCCCAACTGGCAACCCCCAATGTGAGCAACGTCAAGCTGACCATGACACCTCCCTCCAGGGCAACCACAATGTTGATGGCTGACGATCTTAACTGAGGCTTATTTTTGGTGTAGGGCTTATATTATGAGCACCTTGAAAAATCATGCTAGGGCTTATTGTCTGGTTGGGTCTTATTTTTAGGGAAACACAGTTATTAGTGTTTTTGGACATGGCTATAATTATAGATCCAGTTAACTATTAGATAGCTAATAAGTTCTAAGAAGAAATTGCTTGCTCAAAATTGGATCTTGTTCTTTTTATTTTTTTTCTATTTCTTATGTATTAAATGCTCTCTAGTGTTGAGCTCAGGCCTAAATATAATTATGTAGATTTTGGGGATGAAGATACATCCCAGTAAGCCAGCACTGGAAGACAGGATAGAGAAGATCTCCACAGCCATCATGTATTTCCCTTTGGTGCTCAGGTAGGTGGGGACAAAGGTCAGCCAAACGCTGCAGAAAACCAACATGCTGAAAGTGATGAACTTGGCTTCATTAAAACTGTCTGGCAACTTCCTGGCTAAGAAGGCCACAATGAAGCTGAGAAGGGCCAAAAAGCCCATATAGACTAAGACACAGTAAAACATGGTGATGGAGCCTTCATGACATTCGACTATGATTTCTCCATGGAGTGTCTCCATGTCCAAATTTGGAAATGGAGGAGAAGTACTCAGCCAAACAATACAAATACCTAGTTGAATGAAGGAGCAGAACCAGATAATAGAATAGGCCAACTTTTGCCCCACCCATTTGTGGAAAAGGCTTCCTGGCTTTGATGCTAGGAATGCTACAACGACCGTGATGGTTTTGGCCAAAATAGAAGAAATAGCAACAGTAAAAATGATGCCAAATGTTGTTTGTCGGAGGAGGCAGATGGCCTTATTGGGGTGTCCAATGAACAAAAGTGAGCAAAGGAAACAGAGGAACAGGGAGACAAGTAGAAGGTAAGTGAGGTTGCGATTGTTGGCTTTGACAATGGGAGTGTCCCATTGCTTCATGAAGATTGTAAACACCAAAGCTGTAACCAGGGAAAAAAGAAGAGACAGAGAAACCAGAGTAATGCCCAGTGGCTCTTCAAAGGAGAGGAAATTCAAGCTCTTTGGAAAGCACTCATCGTGAGCTTGGTTTGGAAATTGATCCTCTGGGCAACTGTCACAATTCTCCATGTCTGAAAAGAAGAAAATAATTTCGGAACAGAACCAAACTTTTCCTAAGTTTCAGAATTGCTTTTCTAGACTTCCTTGAAAATAAAAATTTCATAAACCCTTTTGTAACTCTCTATTCAACCTACATGTAAAAAAAAATGGGTACAAAACTATTTAGATTTTCCTACATTACAATCCTTTTGGCTTATTGGAGTGCACTACATTTAGTAGCATTTCTGAGCAAGCGAATAGCATGCCACATTTTCTAAATGTCTGCCTTCTAGTGGAAAAGAGAAAGGAGAAGCTTTAGATCCTGGAAAACGGGCAATTAGCACTAGAGCAGAGGTGTCAAACTCACGTCGTCACGCCGTCGTCACGTGATGTATCATGACTTTTTAACCCTTTGATAAACCGGGCATGAGGGTGGCCAGCGCATGACCCATCTGGCCCATGGGCTGAGAGTTTGACAGCCCTGCACTAGAGAATAGGAGAACAGGAAGTGTCCTATTAATCCGTGCTTGCTTCATGAGAGGTGCCCCATCATTTGAGTTAGATCAACCTCAAAGATAGAGAGATGGGCTATAGGACCTCTCTTCTTTTTCCTGCCTTGAGATGCATCAATAAAGCAAGCAATAATATTGAAGAGATTCTGTTTAATTAGGCTGCAGAAATGAATTTTCAGACAAAGTTCCATTTGAATGCTATGAATCTTACCCATTTGTCTAGATATCATCTTTTCTGGACACCAAGCACAAGCATAACAGCAAAATTTCCGCCCTTCAATCTTGCTCTTTATTTTTCCAAGAGGACAAGGCTCATTACATAATGAGACAGGAGGCAGCTATCCTCAAAGAAACAAAGAAGTCTATCAGAGTTTGTTGCAAAAATCATTTCCAGAAAGCACACACAGATAACTGATTCAGCTGGATTCATTAACGTCTTTATATACATAATAACAGATGAATTTACAATACCAGTAGTAGATTCTTCCAACGTGGTATAAGTTACAGGGATCAGTTTCCAGTTTAGAGTTCAGAGCAGACAACAAGCCCAGGCTTGTTTAGTTTCTGTTTCAGCTCCCATTGGCTGACCTTGTTACTAAGCCCTATTCATTGGCTGACCTTGTTACTAAGCCCTATTCATTGGCTGACCTTGTTACCATGTCTCTGCCAGTTCATGAATATACTCTGACAAGGTCAGTATTAACGTTTTGTTTTTGTTTTTGCTTACAGCCAATGAATATGAATGAGACATTTGAGAGCCAGCCTTGCCATGAAGCAGACTCAGATGATTTAACCGTGAAAAATGTTGCCCGATTTTATTAGTCTAACCAAAGATCAATTAACGAATTACAGCCCAGATTTATATCCAGACTTTGATTATTTCCAATATTCTCCCACATTCAAGTTGCTGATTACCACCTATAAAGTCCACAGGGCATAGGACCTAGTTACATGATGTCCTGCCTGTCACCCATCATATCTGCCTGGCCAGTGCAATTTGGCAGGGTAGTGCAAATGAGTGCAGCAGTTCTTGGAACTGTTGAAAGGACCATGTTGTAACAACAGTTCCAAGTGGCTCCACACCCATTTGCACTAATCAGGTGACACTGATGATACAGAAAAACCTCTAGGTGGCCTCAAAAAATGCAAATGACCAGCTGTCTGCAAGGAATATAAATCCTTCCATTCCCACCATCCAGTCAGAGCTGAAGAAGCTTTTTGGATGAGAAGCAAAATGTCTTCAAAGAAAAACAATAAAAATAAGTTCTGTTGCCTCTAGAAAAAGGACCTTTAGGGCAACTGTGACCTGGATGACTGAAAATCTGCATAGACAACAAGTTTGGGAATTTTTCTTCATGGATATTAACAAGGTTGAGAATTCCTTAAGAAAAAGAGATTAGATAGACATTCCAGAGAAGAAAAATATTTTATTCTATGAGGATAAGCTGGGAAGAGTGACTTAAATGTAATGAGTTAATTGGAGTTAGGAAGGAACTTTGTAAGTTTGATATATGTAATTGAAAGAAAGCTCTAATGTATTTTTGTCTTTATAAAGTGGGTCTGAAATTTCCCCCCCCCCTCAAATACCATACTTGAGTAATTCCAAGAGTTTATAAAATATTATTGAAATTGAATTTGGAAGTAGTAATTGCTAGGAGGAAGTAAAAAAAGATGTATTCAATGTATTGATTTTAGAAATATTTTTAAATATTTTTATGAATATTTTATTAATAATATTTTTAAAGAAAAATCTGGAGTTTTAAAATGAATGTTAATAAAAATGTTTCCCCCCCCCTTTAAGGTTAAAGAACTGGAGAGAGTGCAGTAAATTTTGTTAATATAAATTAAGATAGTTTATCAAGATTGACAAGTACAAACAGAAATATGTATTATTTCCCAAGGAAAAAGGGAAAAAAGTAGAGATGATTAAATTAACTATTTTATTCAAAGAATATATCTAATTTTGTTTGTCTTTGGAAATTACTTCTGGATTTTGTAACTTTGATTTCAGATGGATCCAGATGATCCATCATTAAACAGTCCAATACCTTTATTTTTTCACATCTTTGACAGAGATGGGCTGCTTGTAATTGGATCCTAGGAGCTAGTTGTTATCTATGGACTAAAGAAAAGCACTGTATATGAAATTGGGTCTTTTAGTTGATGTTATGGTACCTGAGTGAATTCATGATGCCACTGGATTTTGTCTGGATATATGCGGAAGATTTTTCTCGGAGGAGCTCGTGGATTCATTTCTCCAACTGGGATGTTGATATAGGAGTTGTTTGGGAAAGTAACCAAATTTACAATGTCAAATCCAGCCTCTAGGGCTCTTTCTTCAATTAATTTAATTTCATCTGCAGCATTATTGTTGAAGGAAATTCTCTGCAGAAATGAGTGAAGCTTACAGAAGAAAAAGGATAAGGATGAAATAGAAACAGATATGTTTCTAAAAATGCCCCCCCCCCAATACCTCCTTTTAAATTTGGAGTGCTTCTTTCCCAGGAATAAAAAAGCATGGAACACTGAAACAGTGTAATTCTTATTGTTGGATTATAATCCCATTAGATACTGTAGGAAGTTAGCACCCATCCCTCTCCTAGGAAAATGAGATATTTTAGGAAATATTAAAAGGGCAGAATATTTCCCCTAAAAGGGAAGCAGAAACTCCCATGGGCCCATGGGAGTCTGACAACCAATCAGAATACAAGCTCAAATTCAAAGCCCAACAGAGGGTATAAATTAGGGGTGGGTTCCACTTACCTTCCCTACTGGTTCGCATCGCGACGGAAGTGCTCGCTTTGCTCGTGCGTGCGCCCCCATCACGTCATGCGAAAGACCCAGAAATGACCCTCTGTGCATGCGCAGAAGCCCTCTGTGCATGCGCAGAAGCCCTTGCGCATGCACAGAGGGGTTTTTTTGCAAGCCGCAGCGACCGGAGGACCGGTTCGGAAGCGTGGTCTGCCAAGTCATTGCTGCCGGTTTGGCGAGCGGTGGTAAATTTCCGCTACCGGTTCTAAAGAACCGGTCTGAACCGGTAGCAACCCACCACTGGTATAAATCTCTCTCTCTCTCTCACCCATGTGCTTTTTTTGCGCAGGACCTCAAAACCATATGGTCCTGTCCACCATTAAACCATCTTTTCAAGCAGTCTCCATGTTTCCAGTGTCTTTCTCCCCACTTGGAACTGAACCCAGATGGACATTTCTTCCAACAATTTGGCACCCCAGATGGGATTCCAAGCTAACCTGACCAATGGATCTGGCTCAGGTAAGCCTCCCTTTCCGGCAGGAGACCCATTGAGTCTGTGGGTGAGTTTTCCTAGACCTTGGCCATTTGGAACTAGGTTTTAAAGGGGTTTTGAGTGTTGAGCTCAAAGGCTGCTCGGAAAGAAGGTGAGTACCTCTAAATTTTAATTGTATAGTCCAGAAAAGCATGGGAAATGTGTGTATGCCTGTATGTGTGTGTGTGAGTGAGAGGATCCTTCTCCCAATCACAGTTGGATCTTGCTTCTTCTGTGTGTTCTACCAAGAGAGCCTGGAAAGTATAGGGGTCAGGCCAGAGCACAGGACCTTCTGTTAGGGAAAGGAGAGAGTGTGTGAAAATGGAATGGAAAAGTGAATGAGAGAGTTAAACGTAGGTAACTAGCTAGGAAATCCCAAGAAGGCAAAGCCCTGTGTCTTAGGAGGGGCCCGTACTCAACTGCCAAAGGAAAAAAAAAAAAAAAGGGAAGGCAGCAGCTCCTCATACTGTCATGTAACGTAAACATAAACAGTTTTTCATATAATATCTTCAAAAAATGCACATATATCCAGAAGAGAAGCACAGGCTCAACACAAGAGCTATCCATGTTCCAACAAACATCCCCAGATTGTGATGGGTGAGGGGTGGTGGGTTTTTCCCTTTTTTTTTTTTTTTTTTTTGGTGTGTTGTTGTTGTTGTTGGTTTTTTTTTACGCCCGGCTAAGCCAAAGTGAACCCTACATAAAAGGGGAACATGGGAAGCTATAGCTCGAGGGCCGTGGCAAGAACACCCCCCCCCAGGAGACTTGCTCGAGGCTTGGGATGAACGGCAGATGCCTGTCCTGGCCGGTATGAACAAGAGGAGAGCGAAAGAGATGTGTAGGAAATGGGCTTTGCTGAGTGATAACAATAGCAATAGCACTTAGACTTATATACCGCTTCATAGTGCTTTTACAGCCCTCTCTAAGCGGTTCACAGAGTCAGCATATTGCCCCCAACAATCTGGGTCCTCATTTTACCCACCTCGGAAGGATGGAAGGCTGAGTTAACCTTGAGCCGGTGAGATATGAACCACCGAACTGCAGCTAGTAGTCAGCTGAAGTAGCCTGCAGTACTGCACTCTAACCACTGCGCCACCTCGGCTCTTCTAACGTGTCTTCTGATGACACAGGAAGACAAATTTGGTTAAATAAAGGTACTTAAAAGAAAAGGGAAATATATAAATAGGAACATTGGGGTTTTTGTTTTGTTTTGTTTGTTTTTTGTTTGCTTGTCTCTTTCTCTGTCTTCTATGCAACCATGTGGTATGTTTGTTAAAATTTGTGCCTTCCCTAATTTAACTGAGATTTATGGTGGGAATGAGCAGTATGTGTGTAAACCTGAGAGTTCTGTTTTTCATCTCATTTTCTCCTTATTTGTGTGTGCTGTTTTTGTGTGTGTATTTCCTTGTCTGCCCTCAAGGTACAACTGTACAACTTTTGCAACTGTAAAATGTCTCTGATCCCTAGAGATATGAATTTTAAATTGTTAGAAAAGAGTTAAAAACACTGAAAAGAAAAGAAAATGTCTTCGCCCAGTTTGGTCTGGCCAACTAGACTGGGTGAGGAACAGAGTTCAATTTTCTTTCCTCTCTGTACTTTTAAGAAAAGCCCAAGTTTGAGAGGTAATGTTTTAAGTTAATTTACAGGAAAATTTCGTTTTGACATTTACTGTATGTAAATGCAAACAGTTTTTTAATATTGCTCTTTTGTGATGTTTAATGGATGCCAATTCTCTGCTGAGATGGAAATATCTGTCCATCCTTTTCTGAAGCATGTGAATCCAGTTCCCTCCCTCAAACTGTGATGTCCCTATTTTGTTATAACTGTTTTATCTGTTTAATAATTGCAGTACTCATTTTTTCCCTCTCAAACTCTGCCTGCAAACTATCTACCCACCTCCATCTCTAATCTTTTTACAATGACTTTCCTAGTAGGATTACCAGCAAAGGGGGGAGGGGAACCTGTTCTAATGTCTGTCAGCCCTGCACAGATGACTCTGCAACCTGTGGAAGCAGAGCACATGGATCCAGATGCTGCCTCCAGAGGAAACCTCCCATTCATTTGAGCCAGAGAATTGGGTTTAGATCCAGCCCTCCACCTGAAAGCCATCACAGCAACCAGAGTGGAGCAGACCTTCCCAAGCCTGACTGACCAGCCTTACCATCAAGGATGCCACTCGGCAGTCATGAAAAAAAGGACCCTGAGATGGACAAATAAAGACCAAAAGATTCTTTTCAATCCCAGAAGACAGCTGGAAAGACTATCGGGGAGGGTGGAAATTCATTGTAAGGTTTTCTTTCTTGTCTCATTTATGTTGTAATCAATTAAATGGATTCTTGGAGAGATTGTATTTGGGAGTGGTTGGCACAGCAAATTCTGAACACCTTGGACTTCTATCTGGTGGTAGGGAAATTTGTCCAGCATGTTTGTATTGTTTGTATTCCCTGTATTGTAGCTGCATACACATGCACACACACACAGAGACACCCCATTCAGAATTAGACTGAAACTATCTCCTTCACCTACCTCCTCACAAAGCTTCTCCTTTTTGCTCTGTGGCACTAAGGCTCAAGCAGTCACTCCCTGCTAATCCCAAGGGGGAAAGGGGCAATTCCCTTCAGGCAATTCCCTCACTTGAAGAGATAGCAGAAAAGAGATCTCCAAAACCCAAGCCCTGACTGTGACTTACAAATGATGCTGCCCAGTTGCCCAGTAAAGCAGGATATGTTGCACTGGTGGTCTCATTAGTAGGAGTCCCAGGGCTCACTGTGTGTAATTTTAAAAATATTAAATAGTCTGGATTGCACACTGGCTAACCTCAATTTGGACTCACCAATCCTGGATGCACTAAAGGAAGAGCTAGGGCAGGTTTAGTAACCATCCCTTGGAAAGGGGCAGCCTGTAATTAAAAGGAAAACCATGGCTGTGAAGTATTTTGGGACTTGTGCTTGCTTGAAACCTGACTGGAAGCTCACAGAAAGTGATATCTCACATCTGAAAATAATTGGCATGGAAAATAGGATACTGTAAATTTCTTTCCAGAACTTTTGCCCTGGCTGCTAGACCTTCATGTTTGAAAGCTCTCCTTTTGGGAGCCACTGAAGGAATCCTTTTTCTGCTGCTTCTATCAATGCCTTCCCCTTTGCATCAGAAAAAAATTAAAAGCACCCATCAAATCTCCCTGATCTGATCAATTTCTAATCTTTTGCCAGGAACATGTGTGTCCCACTCACATGTTTTTTGGGGAAAAAAGGGGGGATTGTAGGAAGTTAGCACCCACCCTCTCCTAGGAAAATGAGATATTTTAGGAAATATTAAAAGGGCAGAATATTTCCCCTAAAAGGGAGGCAGAAACTCAGCCCCCCACCTTTGTCAATGGGCCATTAAGGCCTGGGCCAGTCTATTCTACATAACAAAATCTACCTCATTCAGGCAGAGCCATAGTACGAATTGCCCAAAGCTCTTTCATTACATCATCACTCAGCAAGAGTCAACCAAGCCTGGGACTCAAAAGACAACCTACAAAGTTACCCCTGCATGGCCCCATGGGAGTCTGACAACCAATCAGAATAAATCTTTCTCTCTCTCTCACCCATGTGCTTCTTTTGCTCAGGACCTCAAAACCATGTGGTCCCGTCCACCATTAAACCATCTTTTCAAGCAGTCTCCATGTTTCCAATGTCTTTCTCCCCACTTGGAACTGAACCCAGATGGACATTTCTTCCAACAATACTAAAATATCTTTTGCTACTTAATGATTTTGTTTTGAGACATTCCAGTAAGATAATTAAAAAAAATGTAAGAAGAAGCAATGGGAAGAAAATCAGAGTTCTAAAAAGGCAGAAGGAGGTTAAAGACCAGTTGAATTGGTGTGGTAAGAGGGAAAACTGAGATGTTTAACAAAAGACAGTATGTTCAATGGGCCAACATTTCTACTGTATGAATGTTGAATAAAGGTGAACATTTGCGATGTTTAGATAGCTGACCTACAAAGATCCATAGAGTCTTTAAGTCCTGCCACTCTGTTTTAACCATGAAAAATCTTTTAAAAAAAGCACCAAGAAAGAAGAAATCTCACCTGCCAGGCTTCTACAATCTGTGATTGCATTTGATCCATGTCCTTCCATATGTTCTGATGTGTCCTAATTGTGTGAGCAGCATGTAAGGCTTGAGCCACAGCATAGACGGCATTGTAGATACTGTAACTATGGCTAAGCATGCTGGTTTCAAAGAAGGGTGCAAGAAGGTCCTCCAGTCTTTCTTCTCCAGTACACTCCCCATCTTCAGGAACATCTTTATTTGGTATTGAGCAGCCAAAAGCTTGGTTCCAAAAATCTCTCATAAAGCTATTTTGATTTGCCCCAGAAGGGGTGACAGCCTGTACGTATTGTTGGAAACCTGGAAGTTCTTTTTTGGTAATCGAGAAGGAAATTGCTCCATGAAACATTTGCATATCAAGTTCCCTTTGGAAAGTATGTAATGTGAAATCATTTTGTGCCGTCATGATCCACACTTTTCGTGTATTAAGTTTTTGTGAAGTATCAAGAGTTGTTGAAGCAAAAATTGGGGACACTAGTAGAGTTGAGGCCAGCCACATAAAGACTATATTTTCTCCATGTATAATCACTGCATTTGCTATTTTCTTTGTGAACAAAGTAGCGTGCCTCACACATCGTTCAACCATGTCAAATTGGTCATAAAAATGAAAATTTCTGTCAACCCTTTTGGTGAATTCGGAGCAGATTTTATTTTCCGAGAGCATGGGTTCCATAATTTGGATGAAATGTTCTCCATGTTTGTCATCTACAGTGACAAATCCTACCCATTTCCATCCAAAGTACAGAAGGAGCTGGATTAAACCTTCATACTGGAGATCTTCATTGGGGGCCATGCGATAAAAAGGTGGGAAACGCGATTCATCAGTCATTACTAATTGAAATGAGCCATATGAAATCTAAAGGAAAGTAAAGAGCAATAAGAGAAAGAGAAAATGATGAGAAAGAGAATGGATGGATATGTTCTGTTTTTATTGATTTAAACCACTTTAACTTTAAAAATATGGATATTTAATATTTTAATTTAGTTTAGAGATTTCCGCAAAAGGGAGATATCTGTTTTGATACTTTCCTATCTACCTCTCTACCTCTCTATCATCTTTCTCTCTTTCAATATCTATCTATCTATCTATCTATCTATCTATCTATCTATCTATCTATCTATCTATCTATCTATATATCTATCTATCTATCTATCTATCTATCTATCTATCTATCTATCTAT
>QLTV01000607.1:82887-116811 GCA_003457575.1 Thermophis baileyi | reverse complement strand
CACCCACCCATCATCTCACCCCTTTTCCTTGTACCTAACTGATTATAGCGTTTTAATTTATCTTATGTCAACATATTCCATATGCTGTCCTCCAAATTTTAAATATTAAACCCATATGCTTGCATACATTATGTTTAAAATATACAAATTGAAATCAGTGAGGCAGGTAATGGTAGCCCCAATAATCATGAAGCTTGAAATATGCTTTAAAATTCTTTAAGTGGGGATTCATCTTACAACTTTTGAAAGCAGCCATATAATGAAATGAAACCTACATTAGTCAAACTCTACACCTTATACTGTTTTTTTTGTCAAATTCTACATCTGATAAACCATGTTCCTTGATGGGAAAATCAAGAGATTATAATCTGTGTCATAGGAGTAATTCCTAATCTATGGCTCCAACCTGTGGAATCTTGAAAAGCTGCAAAATTTCTGCCATGCGTATGGAAGTTTCAGGACTCATCCCTCCGATGATTCCCATAACTTTCTTTTCACTCCCACAAATATAGTTGGGGACAATTTTATGCCACTTAAAAAGCAGGTCCAGAGTGGTACGATAGGTCATTAGTGCATCCGAGTAGCTATCATAGATGTGGAATCCGAGAGTGATGTTGGGCAGGATGTGAGGATCCTTGTTGATCTCTTTCACGGCAAACACTAAAGCCAAGATGTGCTGGTAAAACTTTGTTATTACACTGTAAATAAAGTGACTTGCTTCAAAAGAGAATTATGCTATGCATTATGCTAGTAAAGAAATATGCAGTGAGAAAAAAATATGTTTTGATTTTGCTTTTCTAGCGTGTCCTTTTGTTGTGCATATTAGAGATATTGCTGAATTTTCACAATTTCTCTCTTAAAATTCAAGATTCATATCTTCATATAAAATATTTATTTGTATAACAAATAACAAATAATTAAACTGTGATAGACCCATAAAAATTAAAGGAAGGGTGATCTATGTACTGTAGTTGAGTACAAAGTGATGAGTTACTGTATCTTAGATTAATAGGAGGAACTATGAAAGACTTTACAGGAGGATTTCATTTCTGAAATATCTGAATTGTTGTCATAGAAGTCTACAGATGAATTCCTATTTCTTCCCATCCTTGGAAAGGAGAGATTATTTTGATCTTAAAGTTCCATGAAAGTTCTAATCCAATGTAAACTTTCATTTCATTCATTCTTAGAAAACATTCACAATCAGATTAAGGGTAATGAGTGTTGTAAAAACTAAACATTTTGCTCTTTGAAATGAGAGAAAATGTTGGATAGCAGTAAACATTAAATCTTCCAGAAGTGCCCCAAAGCTTTGAAGAGGTTCACTGAGTAGAAAAAAAATGGAATGGGTTGATTTTTCCATGAGAATCTGAGCTGAATGGAACTAATTTATGAGTACATATTACATAAGATCTTATGATGAGGAATATAGAGCTGGAGAACATAACCATATATTTAGAAATTCATATTTCCTTCCACAGTAAACTCTTTCTGCTCTAAGAGCTTAAGAGAAGACTGTGAGTAGAAGAACCCACATTTCTACTATTGCTGTGAACTATTGTCTTTTGGGTTGCCCTTATAAAGATTCAAAGTAAGATGCTCTGTGACCTTTTTGAAATATGATCTCAACTATCTAATCAATACATGAAAAAAAATGGTATTAATTACTAATTCCTCCCCAAGGTTTTGGAAATTATGTTTTATTCCACATTGAGTGCATTTCTTGTTCTAATGGTCTAAGGAAAGGTTGAGCATAGAAAAAGATATATTGAAAATATTATAGATCCTTTTATGGTGAATTAGGGCTGGCGCTTTTTTCCAACTGGAAAGAATTTTCAATTCTGAAGTCAGTATCAGCTTGTCCTGGTCTATTGTCCTTTTAAGTTAAATTAGAGTATTGGATGTAGAATGAACACATTATTTCTATTTATTAAGCTGCTATTAAGGATATTCCCATCATGCATTGATATTTTGTAACACATGTTGATTGAACCTCTGAGTTTTACAGAAATGGAAAGTAGAGAGCAGGATTAGATTAAAATCAGGTAAGAGAGTGATTTCTTACAATGGGATGTCAACTGATTCCATAGAAGGATGTCTGTTAAAATGAATTTCGGGGAACATGTAATGGACTTGGGACATCAATCCACCAATGATAACTTCTCCCTCCTGGTACCATTCATGTGGAATTTTAAGGGCTTTATCTCCAGTGCACTTTAGAGGTTGTACCTTCATGGCCAATTCTGGAAGCAGTAATACGGCAATAATCACCAACATTCCTGCTCATTTGGCTTCTCCTGTATTTCTGTTGCCAGAAGTCTAGATTCAAACTGATGCTATAGACAGCAGAATAACTGCTATCTACATTGAGATCTGACTTAAGAATTTGTCACGTCTCAATAATTGATGTGATTCCTTTTCTTAAGCCTCACTTACGTTTCCATGCTCAAAGTGTGAAAGAACAGAGTTGCTCTTGATTCAAATACTTGATTTTGAGGCTCTTTCTTCACTGGCAATATAAGAAAACATCAGAAGACCTTGATAATCACAATATTTTCTCTTGGTCCTCTAACTGTGAGGCTTTAGCAGAATTTCAATTGTCTTATAGAATTCCTCCAAGACGATTGTCCTCGTATATATTGCATGTGTGAGACTATGGAAAAGTCCACTTATTCAAATATGAGAGAATCTGTCAGCTGTTGAATTGATCGGCAGTCTAAACGTATTAGCAAAAAATCCACAAGCACTACATGCATGTGATAAGAACAACAAATAAGTACAAAACCAGGAGAACCCAATTGATGGCTGCAGTTGTCTTACTTATCCTGTGCTGGTTGGGCACACTTCAACCAGTTTTGAGGAATAGCCCTCAGTATGGAATGATACATTGAAGGTTTATATCTATTCTGGTATTTGCTCTTGATATTTCCTGCAGATTCATCTTGATAGCCACTGGAGGATTGACTTGTTAATTTAATCATAGTGTTTGTGATAACTAGAAAAATGATAACTGTGCTAGTAGAAATGATGAAACAAACATGTTTGTGAAATGCCACAGAATTTTTTTTTTAAAGTTGAGGAGCTGTGGTTAAAGTGTATACTTTGGCAAAATGACCTTTTGTCCAAGATTATGCATAAAAGATGTGTGGCCATATATATATATATTTATATGTTTTTTTTCTCTGTTAAATCACCTGGTATACCCAAATATGGGAGAAAGCATACTGCTTCCTTTTTGCCTTTCAGCCCCTCCAGGGGCCATCCAGACAGTTAATTATAAACGACAGTCCATTTCTATATGTTATATTTTTACATAAATAAAGGGAGACTAGTATAGATCTATTTCAAGAAAGAAAAAAACATATATATATCCTTGTCCCTGGAACATGCAGATAGGGAGAAGAATCCTGTGGCTCAGAGGTTAATTCCTTGCCTTGTTAGGCAAGGGGCCCGGATTCTAATCCCAGAAGGGTGTGGCTAGCTGATGAGAGCTAAATAGCTTGAAATAGATCTATACTAGTCTCCCTTTATTTATGTAAAAATATAACATATATATATATATATCTATATCTATCTATCTATCTATCTATCTATCTATCTATCTATCTATCTATCTATCTATCTATCTATCTATATTCACTTAATATATCAATCAAACACACACACACATACACATGAATGAAGGCAAATGTATGTGTCCCAGGACAATGTGGCAGGATCCAATCTGGGTTGGTCACCAGGACCAGAGGTTTAATCTTCTGAGTTTTTGGACTTGTGCCAGCTATAAAGTCTTTGGCTATTGTTTCCTTATGCTGCCAGGCCTTCAGCTCCTGATTACTGGATAAGTTGGTGATAAATCATCATTCACAAAGGGCCTGTTTCTCAGGATTGAATCATTTCCCTGGCTATTTTTGTACCTGCTTGGCCAACAATCTTAGTAGCTGCAAAATTGAATAGATGTCCTTTTTCATTGCAATGAGGAGCAGAGAAACAGACAGCACAAGGAAACAATAGCCAATGACTAAATGGCTGGCCATGAACACCTCATTAAAAAGCCACACACCAGCAGGCATCACATAAATACTAGGCATAGAATAGCCCAAAGCACACATTCTGGTAGAGAGAAGTTCCCCATGGATGGGCTCTAGCACGAGTCTGAAAGCTGGGAAAACTGAACCTTTGGTCCTTGTGACCAACACTAGATTGGATCCTGCAATACACACACACACACACACACACACACACACACACACACACACACACACACTTTTATGTCCATTACCTTTAAACTATTGTGATTGTTAAAGGTTGCATTCATTATGAAACCTATGTGGTGTGCCCCCCCCATACATGCGAACTGACGAATGTGCCCTTGTAAGAAAACATTTACAGAAAACTGAACTGACCCAAAGTGGCAATAGGAAGAATACTCAGTATGGAACTTGTGCCCCACAAAACCAAATAATTTCTATTCACTGACCATATCACAAAAATAATATGGTTAGTATGCTGATCTAGTAAGAAGAAATGAATAACATCATGGTTACATGGATGAATCTAAAAGTTTCCAATGTCACCTGTAATTCTCACTGTGTCTTTCTTTTCCTTTGTGTTGCCTTTACAATGTAGTGGTCAAAGGGATATAAGCCCTGCTTTGCTTTTCCTCATAGGTGCTCAGTTTTATGGTGTGACCAAAATATACTGTACTAGCTGATACACCCATGCTTCGCTATGAAACTATGTGATGGGGCTTGATAAATTGACACTTAAAGCTTGAAAATTAATGAGTAGTTAAAAAAGGGACGGTATTATTTCATTAGAGATGGTAAGCTAAGTTTCTGTTACAGATGAAGACATCATTTGCATAGCATAGACTTTAAATTTGTCTCTCAGATGAATTGCTCAGGACCTCCCTGTAAACAACATTCCTGGTTTTGCTCTCTGGCTGGAGGATGTCCAGGCTGAAACAGTATTTGCTGTGTGAGCAAGAAGGAGACAGGAAGGAGTCTGTGCGTGGGTTAGCTCAACTGTTCTGTAGTAAAGATGCTTGCTGCTGTGAAAGCAAAAGCGAAACTGAAACTCCTCTGCTTGTGTTTTGCATTTGGATCAGATTTCTTTTCAGGTGGGGAGGGGGGAGTAGAACTCCTTAGCATCAGAGCTTGTTAATATTAATATAAGAAATACTCATGCTGCGATGGTCATTTTGAAAAATCCTTTCTTAGTGAACACCTAGAAGCCAAGAGGAACATACGTGGCAAATTTCAAGTTTGTAGGCTTTACGGTTCTGGAGATTTCGTGATTAATGTGTGAGTGGTTTTTGCTTTTATATATACTGTATAGATTATTCCTTCTATATGTGTAAATAAAATAATGCTGTATTTTAAAAATGATTTGATTGCTTTATGTGAGCCTAGTATTGGCTACTACATTATCCTATCTCTTTGTTGTCTACCCAGCAAAACCACAAGAAGGTCAATGGTTTCATCTAGATATACTTGTTTACATCTAGGCAAAGAAATATTTTGTTATGTATATTTAAAGCTTCACGCCACCAAGAATTGTCCATTCAAATAATTTCTGAAATCATACTGTGCATCTGGAACGCTTTCTGGATTGTGTGATTAAAATAGTTTGGCACAAAATAGGAGAACAAACACATCAGGACTAGATTCAGCAGTCCATCTGCATTTAAAAGACACAGGCCACTTGTTTGAAGACAGCAAAGTCCATATTTTGGGCAGAGAAGACTGCTGGTTTGAAAGAGGGGGTCAAAGAGGCCATCTGTGTCAAAATTGAACAACCCTCTCTCAACAGAGGGGGAAGGATACGACATCATCTATCTCCAATCTACAACACAGTCCTTTCAACAGTTCCTAGAAGGCTACACACCCCTTTGCACCACTCAAGTGACCCTGATGTCACCGATAAATCTCCAGGTGACCTTAACGACTTGCTAAAAGAATGCAAATGTCCAGCTGTCTTCAAGGAGTATAAATCCTTCCATTCCCCACCATCCGGTCAGAGCTGAAGAAGATTCTTGGATGAGAAGCGAAACATCTTCAAAGAAAAACCAGAAAGTCCAGTTGCCTCTCAAAAAAGCACCTCTGGGACAACATGCTGAAAGTTTAATGAACTTGGCTTCATTAAAACTGTCTAGCAACTTCCTGGCTAGGAAGGCCAGAATGAAGCTGAGAAGAGCCAAAAAGCCCATATAGACTAAGACACAGTAAAACATTGTGATGGAGCCTTCATGATATTCAACTATGATTTCTCCATGTCCAGGGGAAAAAACCCCTGAGGATAGCAATAGCAATTAGACCAGAGCAATTAGTTCCAGCCGGTTCGGACCGGTTCTATAGAATCGGTAGCGGGAATTTCCCCCCACTCACTGAACCGGCAGCGATGGGTGGCTGGACACACCCCTGAACCGGCTCTCTCGGCGGCGCCTAGGCAGCGCCATCTTGTTTCTTGCTTCTGCGCATGCGCAGAAGCTGTTTTTTGCTTATGCACATGCGCAGAAGCTGGGTTTTTAGCACTGCACATGCGCGCGCCCGCACCCACGCAGGTAAACCAGAACCCACCCCTGAATTAGACTTATATACTGCTTCACAATGCTTTTATAGCCCTCTCTAAGCGGTTTACAGAGTCAGCATATTACCCCCAACAATGTGGGTCATTAGGATTAGATATAAACTACTGCAGGATTCTAAGGAAAGAGGAGGTTTGGGTTTACCAGATTTGAAATTGTACTTTGATGCTTGCTGTTTGGTCTAGATGAAAGTGACTCTCCAAAAGAAGAGATTACTTGAATTAGAAGAATGTGAACTAGGATTTGGATGGCACACCTACTTATGGTATGATAAGGTTAAAAAAAATGCTGATTTTTAAGAACCACTTTGTGAAGTATGCTGTCCTAAGAGTTTGGAATAAATACAAAACATGGCTCTTTATGAAGGTACCTCTTTGGTTGTCACTGGGGAAACCTTTTTCAGAAATGAAACAATGGGAAAGCCAGACTGATGAACCTTTTACCAAATAATGCTATCCTTACGTCCAAAGAAGAGTTGGAGACAGAAGGATGCGTCTATCACTGATTTATGTATTTTCAATTGAGAGAAAGTTTTAACCCAGATAAAAAAAAAGGTGATGGGTTTGACTTCATAAAAAATGAATTTGAAATAGTACTGAGTAATATTGATGAACATGTTATTGCCACAGTTTAAAATTGCTACTGAAATTGATTTTGGAGAATGAACAACTGAGGCATTGCATGATTCAATGGACAAAGAATTTTGGGTACAATGCTTGAACAATGGGAAAACCTGTGGATGGAAGTGTTAAAATTTACAGTAAACTATAATTTAAAATAAAAATTATATAAAATGATGTACACCCAATAATACCCGATAAACTGTCAAAGTTGTACAAAGGTATTTCAAACGTACAGTATGTTGAAAATATAAATGCAAGGAAGGAACTTTTTAGTATCTCCGGTGGACTTGTAATAAAGGAAAGAAATATTGGGGAAGAGTCATATTTTAATACAGAAGATATTTAAAAAGAATATAAAAATAATAGCAGAGATTTTTCTTTTAGGAAATGGACAAAGAACTTGAAAAAAAATTGAACTTTATTGTTATATATGCTGACAGCAGCATTAATGCTTCATGCACAAACATTAAAAGATTAATTTCCACAATGGATGAATGGCTGGAAAAAGTGATGGAATTAGCAGAGATGGCTAAATTAACTGCTCTAATCAAAGAAAAGAATACATCCACCTTTGTTTCTATTTGGAAACCACTTCTGAATTTTGTGCCTGATATGGAAAAAGATAAACTGTTTTGCTGATTAGTTTGTTGTTATAGAAATGGCTAGTATACATTAGGCTGAGTCTGTACTGTTATTATTTTATTCTAATGCTAAAAAAAGTAACCAAAAAGTAACTCTTCTGACTACCGTAAAAAGAATCAGAAGTCAATTCTTTCTTTTTCCATCTTTACCCTCTACTTCTTTTTCTCCCCCTTTCCCAATTTTTTTTTCATTTCCACTTGTATTTTATATTTTGACAAGTTTAATAAAATCATAAAACAAATGTCCAATGAATCTTGAGGTTGGTTCACATTCTATTCCTTTCCTATTCTCTAAAAGGAATAGCTTTTTCATTACCACTAGAATTGGTTTCTAAAACATTGAGAACCCAAATAGAACAACTTAATTAACTCATATGGAAAATTGCTTGCCTGACAAATTAATATAGCCTCTCCCACAAATAACTATGACCCACTGAAGATTTTTAAGAGGAAAATGTAGTGGAATTTGTTCATACTTCATTACCTAAAGGGTAAATTCTGTGTACTAACGGAGCTTGGACAGAAATATGGAATGTAACTGTTTGAAATGTGTCCTAAGCTCCATTAGATTACTTATTTATTCATGGATATGAAGTGGCTGGATCCAATCTGCGTCAGTACTTAGGAGTACAGGTTTGTCTCCTTTGTCTTTGTCGGAAGACAAAACCTCGGTCCCGGTGAAAGACCCAGATTGAATCCTGCAACTATTCAATCTTGCTCTTTTTCTTTTTCTTATGTACTAAATGCTCTCTAGTGTTGAGCTCAGGCCTCAATATAATTATATAGATTTTGGGGATGAAGATGCATCCCAGTAAGCCAGCACTGGAAGACAAGATAGAGAAGATCTCCACGGTCACCATGTACTTCCCCTTGGTGCTCAAGTAGGTGGGGACAAAGGTCAGCCAAACGCTGCAGAAAACCAACATGCTGAAAGTGATGAACTTAGCTTCGTTGAAACTGTCTGGTAACTTCCTGGCTAGGAAGGCCACAGTGAAGCTGAGAAGAGCCAAGAGGCCCATGTAGCTCAAGACACAGTAAAACATGATGATGGAGCCTTCGTGACATTCTACTATGATTTCTCCATGGAGTGTCTCCATGTCCAAATCTGGAAATGGGGGAGATGTACTCAGCCAGATGACACAAATACTTACTTGAATGAAGGAGCAGAACCAGATAATAGAATAGGCCAACTTTTGCCCCACCCATTTGTGGAATAGACTTCCTGGCCTTGATGCTAGGAATGCTACAATGACCGTGATGGTTTTGGCCAATATAGAAGAGATTGCAATAGAGAAGATGATGTCGAATGTTGTTTGCCAGAGGAGGCAGGTCAGCTTATTGGGATATCCAATGAAGAGAAGTGAGGAGAGGAAACAGAGAAAGAGGGAGACAAGTAGAAGGTAGGTGACATTGCAATTGTTGGCTTTGACAATGGGAGTGTCACGTTGCTTAATGAAAATTGCAAGCACAAGACCTGTGGAGAAGGAAAAGAGAAGAGACAGAGACACCAGAGTAATGCCTAGTGGCTCTTCAAAGGAGAGGAAATTCAGTGTCTTTGGAATGCACTCATCGTGAGCTGGGTTGGGAAACTGATCGTCTGGACAACTGTCACAATTCTCCATGTCTGAAACAAAAAAAAAAGAGTTTTTGTAACTTTTTCTAACTCTTGGGCTTCAATTTTTGTATTAGTTGATCAGAATATAAAATACAAAGGAAAATAAAAGTGATGGGAAACGAGGAGAAATAAAACAGGAAAAGAGAATGTCGGCTAGAAGTGGAAAAAAAACCCTTCACATTCTGTCTCTGAAAATATTTACAGACCCCTCACATCCTGGATACAAACTGTTTCAACTCCTACCCTCAAAATGACGCTGTAGAGCACTGCACACCATAACAACTAGACACAAGAACAGTTTTTCCCCGAACGCCATCACTCTGCTAAACAAATAATTCCCTCAACACTGTCAAACTATTTACTAAGTCTGCACTACTATTAATCTTCTCATCGTTCCCATCACCCATCTCCTCCCACAAATGACAGTATGACTGTAACTTTGTTGCTTGTATCCTTACAATTTACATTGACTGGTTCCTACTATGATTTGATTGCTTATTTGTACCCGGACTATCATTAAGTGTTGTACCTTATGATTCTTGACGAACTTATCTTTTCTTTTATGTACACTGAGAGCATATGCACCAAAGACAAATTCCTTGTGTGTCCAATCACACTTGGCCAATAAAAAATTCTATTCTATTCTATTCTATTCTATTCTATTTTTAGCACAGTGGAAGATAATAACATTAAAGCCTCAACTTTTTATTCTTACACTGTAGCTATTTCTATAACAACAAACTTATCTCATCAGGAAAACCAAAAGCAAAGTTTCATTTTTTCCCCCATCACAAGCATAAAATCCATTAGCATTTTCCAAATAGAAACAAACTTAAATATAAGCTTGATTTGGTAACTGATCCTCTGGATAGCTGTCACAATTCTCCATGTCTGAAAAGAAGAAAAGAATTTCTGAGCAGAATCAAACTTTTCCCAAGTTCCAGAATTGCTTTTCTATACTTCTTGCAAAGTAAATGTTTCATAAAACCTTTTGTAACTCTCTATTCAACCCACATATTAAAAAAAAAAGGACTGAAGGGAAAAGCTATTTAGATTTTCCTACACTACAATCCTTTTGACCTATTGGAGTGCACTAAGTTTAGGAACATTTCTGAACAAGAGAATAGCATGCCACATTTTCCAAATGTCTGCCTTCTAGTGGAAAAGAGAAAGGGGACACTTTGTTCCTGGAAAAAGGCAATAACACTAGAGGATTGGAGAATAGGAAATGTCTATTTGATAACAGCTTTCTTCATGGGAGATGTCCCATCATTTGAGTTAGATTCAGAGAGATGGGCTAGAGGACATGGCTACTTTTTCCTGCCTTGAGCTGCATCAATAAAGGAAGCAGACAATATTGAAGAGATTCTTGCTAACTGGCATACAGGCTAAAGCAATGAACTTTCAGGCGTAGGTCCATTGGGATGGTATGAATCTTACCCATTTGTTTGGATATCATCTTTTCTGGACACCGAGCACAAGCATAGCAGCAAAATTTCCGCCCTTCAATCTTGTTCTTTCTTTTTCCAAGAGGACAAGGCTCATTACATAATGAGACAGGAAGCAGCTATCCCCAAAGAAACAAAGAGGTCAGTATTAACCTTTTTTTTTTTTTGGGATGGATGCACAATCACTGAGATGTTTAGGCTAGATTTGGCATTTCTCTCCACCTATCGAGTCCGGGACAGAGAGATGTTGCGATTTGATGGTGTTAAAAATATCCTCACAGGATGTCAGCCTTCCAAGTAAAGCTGCCTTTTGCAATTGTCTCATGTTGATTTTTGTCAATTCCAATCATCAGCCAGTTTCAAAAAGAGTTTTGCTTGGAAGAGTTTGTATCCTGCAACGATAGCTTTAACAGCATCAAACAATAAGCTCTCCCTACCCAAGGTCCTTGAGAAATACTCGATAGGGAGGCTTTCTGTGGAGATGGCCAATAGATGACAAGCCAAGACAATCTCTTTGGATTGTCACTTCTTCAACTTACTAACAGAATGAACAGATATTCCTTTAGTTGATATGATTCTTCTGGGTTAGGGAGAGTCCTAGAATTACTCCACAAGATCCTCCATACAGCAGCTGATGAGCCATTCAACTGGGGGGGAGGGGGAGGTGCAATCACTTCGTTGTTGAAAAAGCAGCCATTTTGGAATCTATTTTTCAAATGGACAATAAGTCGTGCCTTTAATTTCTTCATCAATTTATGGGATTATTATCTGAATTTGCTAAAAGAGGCTCTTTCTAATCACAGTCTCCTTTTTGAAGCTCTGTGCCAGTTTTGAGACGTCTTTATTGTTAAACAACAAGGAATAGAGTTGCTGCAGGTTAGCTAAAATAAGGAAGTATGGAGTATTTTTTAATTTAATTTTGATAGAGAAGTATAAGGATAGAAAGCTGTGGTTTTATTTTACTGTTTTTAAGGAATCTGTAGCCGTTGCTTGGGTGGCTGAAATGTTCTGATTTTTATAGCAATAGCAATAGCACTTAGACTTATATACCGCTTCATAGTGCTTTACAGCCCTCTCTAAGCGGTTTACAGAGTTAGCATATTGCTCTCAACAATCTGGGTCCTCATTTTACCCACCTCGGAAGGATGGAAGGCTGAGTCAACCTTGAGCCGGTGAGATTTGAACCGCCGAACTGCAGCTAGCAGTCAGCTGAAGTAGCCTGCAGTGCTGCACTCTAACCACTGCGCCACCTCGGCTCTTTATGAACTCTGATTGACCAGAAATTATTTTAATTTATTAAAAAAATCTATTATTTGACCAGAAGAGGGTGCTAAGAAAATGGCAAAATATGACCAGGCATATTTTTAGACTGGTGTTTGAAAAATATTTACAGAAAACCATTTACTTTATAACATTTAAAGATATAAAGGGCCTTCTCTGTAGCCGCTCCGACTCTGTGGAACCAACTTCCCCCCGAGGTCCGTACTACCCCCACCTTACTGGCTTTCTGTAAAGCCGTTAAGACCTGGCTTTTCCAGCAGGCCTGGGGCCAATAATGGACTGATTGGCCCATGTATGTTTGTGTGAATGTTTTATTTTAAAATTGCTGTATTTTTAAATTGTTTTATTGCTGTCTTTTTTAATTTACTGTGAGCTGCCCAGAGTCCTTCGGGAGTTGGGCGGCATACAAATTTAATAAAATGAAATGAAATGAAATGTTATAAAGGAAGATATAAATGATATAAAAGAAGAGCAAGATGAAGAAATTACTCAAGTAATTGGAAGAAAGATGAATAATTTAGAGATGCAATCATTTGTGGAAAATTATCAAACCACTGAAGCAATTTCACAAATATCTGACAATGTAAAGGATTTAACTGTAATTTTGGAATACAGATCTGACACCAATCTTTATTATATGATGATACAACTTTCTGAGCGCAACTGAAACAAGCGATCCAAGCAAATATATAATTCTCAAGAGAACAAGTTTGGGAATTTTTCTTCATGGATATTAACAAGGTTGAGAATTCCTTGAGAAAAAGAGATTTGGAAGACATACCAGAGAAGAAAATTATTTTATTCTGTGAGGCAAAGCTGGGAGGAGTGTCTTAAATTTAATGAGTTAATTGGAGTTTTTACAAGTCTGATATATATAATTGAAAGAAAATTCTAATGTAGTTTTGTGTTTATAAAATAGGTCTGCAAATGTTTTTCTTTTCATATATAATGCTTGAGTAATTCCTAAAGTTTGTAAAATATTATTGAAAGTGAATTTGAAAGTTGGACTGTTAGGAGGAAGTAAAAAAAAAGATGTATTAGAATTTATTGATTTTCAAAATACTTTTAAAGAAAAGTATTTCTTAAAGTATTTCTTAAAGTATTTCTTTAAAATACTTTAAATTCTTTAAAATCGATGTTAAAAAAAGTTTCCCCCTTTAAGGTAAGAGAACTTGAGACAATGTAGTCAATTTTGTTCATGTAAATGATGATAGTTTATGAAGATTAATAAGTGCAAATAGAAATAGATATTTCCTACAGAAAAAGAAAACAAAAGTAAAAATATGATTGTTTTATTCAAAGAAAAGATCATTTAATTTTTTTTTCCATCTGGAAATCGCTTCTGGATTTTGTGCTTCTGATGGAAAAAATGAACCCCTGATTTTGGTTTTACTGATTAGATAGGTATGTTGTTACAAATGGCTAGTATAGATTATTGTGTAAAAGTAAAAATTGAGGTTGTAATGTTCTTATCTTCTACTGTGCTAAAAAGAGTCGGAAGTCAATACCTTTTTTTTCTTTTCCCCCCTTTCCCCTACACTTTTTCCTTTCTCCTTTTCCTCCCTTAGTTTCACATTATTTTCATTTTCATTGTATTTTATATTCTGATAAACCAGAGGTGAAATACAGCAGGTTCTGACAGGTTCTGGAGAACCGGTAGTGGAAATTTTGAGTAGTTCGGAGAACCGGCAAATACCACCTCTGTCTGGCCCCAGAGTGGGGAGGGAATGGAGATTTTGCAATATCCTTCCCCCCAGGAGTGGGGAGGGAATGGAGATTTTGCAATATCCTTCCCCCCAGGAGTGGGGAGGGAATGGGGATTTTGCAATATCCTTCCCCTGCAGTGGGGTGGGAATCAGTGGTGGGTTGCTCCCGGTTTGGCCCGGCGCTTGCCTTGCCCTGGAGTGGGGTGGGAATGGAGATTTTGCAGCATCCTTCCCCTGCCATACCCACCAAGCCATGCCCATCAAGCCACGCCCACTAAGCCACACCACGCCCACCAAGCCATGCCCACAGAACCGGTAATAAAAAAAATGGATTTCACCACTGTGATAAACTAATGAGAGAGGACATACTCGATAGGTGGATAACAATGCCAAATCTAGTGTAAACATCTGGCTGACTGACAGTCAATTTACTGGCAATTAATGGAAAGAATCTAAAACTTTGAAGATTTGAAGAAAGCTGAGAGTTTGAGATTGTTAATTGGTTGTTTCATAGAAGAAAACACTGTCTGTGGCAGCATTAATTATATCATTGAAATATGGCTACATAAGAGTTCCTTCTTGGGAATGAAGATTTAGATATCAATACTTCCTTCAGTTGGAAAGGCAAACATCTGGGAATGGAACTGTATTTCTCTCTTTAACTGAGAGCAAAATTCCTTCCACAGGTTGGAAATTCTAAAGAATTAGATTATCCATCTTTAAACAGGCCGATACATCTGGTTTTCACATCTTTGACAGAGATGGACTGCAATGTAATTGGATCCTAAAGCTAGTTGCTATCTATGGGCTAAAGGAAAGGCCACATGTGTGCAAATCAGTGTATATGAAATTGGGTCTTTTAGTCGATGTTATGATACCTGAGTGAATTCATGATGCCACTGGATTTTGTCTGGATGTATGTGGAAGGTTTTTCCTGGAGGAGCTCGTGGATCCATTTCTCCAACTGGGATGTTGATATAGGAATTGTTTGGGAAAGTAACCAGATTTACAATGTCAAATCCAGCCTCTAGGGCTCCTTCTTCATTTAATTTAATTTCATCTCCAGCATTGTTGTTGAAGGAAATTCTCTGCAGAAATGAGTGGAGCTTGCAGAAGAAAAAGGATAATGGTTAAAGGGACACATCTATGTTTCCTAAATGGTCCAAAACAGGGGTGTCAGGCGCTGGCCACTCCCACCCCCGGTTTAGCAAAGGGGGAAAAAGTCATGATACATAACGTGACGACAACATGACGACGCGAGTTTGACAACCCGGTTCCAAAACAACACCCCCTTTTAGTGTTTCTTTCCAAGGAATAAAAAAGTATGGAGGACTGAAACCGTCTAATTGTTACTACTGAACCATAATCCATGTTAGATACTAAAATCTCTCTTGGCACACAGTGATTTTGTTTGGTGACGTTTCAGTAAGGTAGTTTGAAAAGTATAAGAAGAAGCAATGGGAAGATCAGCTACTGCAAAGAACTAGAAAGACAGAAGTTTAAAGACCAGTTGAGTTGGTGTGGAAAGTGAGATGAGATGAGTAGAGAAAGGACAACATTTGTAATGCATGAATGTTGAATAAGTGAACAGCTGTGATCTTTAGATAGCTGGCGTACAATTATCTGTTGACTCTTTAAGTCCTGGCACTCTGTTGTAACCATGGAGAATCTTTTAAAAAAGCACCAAGAAAGAGGAAAACCTACCTGCCAGGCTTCTACAATTTTTGATAGCATTTGATTCTTGTCCCTTCCTATGTTCTGATGTGTCCTAATTGTGTGAGCAGCATGTAAGGCTTGAGCCACAGCATAGACGGCATTGTAGATACTGTAACTATGGCTAAGCATGCTGGTTTCAAAGAAGGGTGCAAGAAGGTCCTCCAGTCTTTCTTCTCCAGTACACTCCCCATCTTCAGGAACATCTTTATTTGGTATTGAGCAGCTAAAAGCTTGGTTCCAAAAATCTCTCATAAAGCTATTTTGATTTGCCCCAGAAGGGGTGACAGCCTGTATATATTGTTGGAAACCTGGAAGTTCTTTTTTGGTAATTGAGAAGGAAATTGCTCCATGGAACATTTGCATATCAAGCTCCTTTTGTAAGATATGTAATGTGAAATCATTTTGTGCCATCATGATCCACACTTTTCGTGTATTAAGCTTTTGTGAAGTATCAAAAGCTGATGAATCAAAAAATGGGGTCACTAGTAGAGTTGAGGCCAGCCACATAAAGACTATATTTTCTCCATGTATAATTACTGCATTTGCTGTTTTCTCTGTGAACAAAGTAATGTGCCTTACACATCGTTCAACCATGTCAAATTGGTCATAAAAATGAAAATTTCTGTCAACCCTTTCAGTGAATTCAGAGCAGAATTTATTTTCTGAGAGCATGGGTTCCATAATTTGGATGAAATGTTCTCCATGTTTGTCATCTGTAATGACAAATCCTACCCATTTCCATCCAAAGTACAGGAGGAGCTGGACTAAGCCCTCGTACTGGAGATCTTCATTAGGGGCCATGCGATAAAAAGGGGGGAAACGCGATTCATCAGTCGCTGCCAATTGAAATGAGCCATAGGAAATCTAAGGGAAAGAAATCAGGAATAAGAGAAATTGAGAGAATTATAAAAAAAAGTTAATGGATAAATGGATGCATTCTATTTCTATTGATTTAAACCACTTTTGCTTTAAAAATGTGGAAGTTTAATATTTTAATTTAGTTTAGATTAGTTCAATCTCTAATTATCTATCTATCTATCTATCTATCTATCTATCTATCTATCTATCTATCTATCTATCTATCTATCTATCTATCTATCTATCTATCTATCTATCATCTATCTATCTACAGTATCTATCTATCTATCTATCTATCTATCTATCTATCTATCTATCTATCTATCTATCTATCTATCTATCTATCTATCTATCTATCTATCTATCATCATCATCTATCTATCTATCTATCTATCTATCTATCTATCTATCTATCTATCTATCTATCTATCTATCTATCTATCTATCTATCTATCATCATGTATCATCTATCTATCATCTATCTATCTCATCCCTTTTCCTTGTACCTAACTTAATCAAATGTTTTAATTCATCCTAGGTCAACCCATTCCATATGTTGTCCTCCACATGTTTGAATATTGTGTACATTATGTTTAAAATATACAAATTGAAATCAGTGAGGCAGATAACGGTAGCCCCAATAATCATGAAGATTCCAATATGCTCTAAAATTCTTTAAATGTGGATTCATCTTAGAACTTTTGAAAGCAGCCTTATACTGAAGTGAAATTTAGATTAGTCAAACTCTATACCTTTTACTGTTTTTGTTTTGTTTTGTTTTTTTGTCAAATTCTATATCTGATAAATCATGTTCCCTGATGGGAAAATCAAGAGATTATAATCTTTGTCACAGTAGTACTTCCACAATTCCACCCATTCTAATATATAGCTCCAACCTGTGGAATCTTGAAAAGCTGCAAAATTTCTGCCATGCGTATGGAAGTTTCAGGGCTCATCCCTCCGATGATTCCTGTAATTTTCTTTTCAGTCCCACAAATATAGTTGGGGACAATTGTATGCAACTTAAAAAGCAGATCCAGAATGGTCAGATAGGTCATTAGTGCATCCGAGTAGCTGTCATAAATGTGGAATCCAAGAGTGATGTTGGGCAGGATGTGAGGATCCTTGTTGATCTCTTTCACAGCAAACACCAAAGCCAAGATGTGTTAGTAGAACTTGGTTATCACACTGTAAATAAAATGACTTGGTTCAAAAGAGAATTGTCCTATGCGTTATGCTACTAAAGAGATATCTAGTGAGGAAAAAAATCATAGGAAATATGTTTCGATTTTGCTTTTCTAGACTTCCCTTACATTGTGCTTATTAGAGATATTGCTGAATTTTCACAATTTCTCTCTTAAAATTCAAGATTCATATCTTTATATAAAGTATTTAATTAGACACTTGAACAGATAGACTTAAACTGTGATAGACCCATGTAAGTTAAAGGAAGAGTCTTCTATACAGCTGAGTACAAAGTAATGAATTACCTCAGATTAATTAAAATAGTGAGCTATCTCATATTAATAGGATAATCAAAACCAAAGTTGACGGGAGGAGCTGTTAAGTGCTTTCTTCCTTCTGATGTCCCAATGCGTTGCTTACTTTATTATCTTGGCTGCCAAAAATCCATAAAACCGCTGTACTCCTTTCCTGCCATCAAAGGGGTCAGCCAAATTTTGGATATGATATACATCTTCCACTCAGTCCACTTTCCAGGCCAATCTAAAGGTTGAAGGAGGGGGGGATCATTTCCAGTATACAAAACCAATTCTGATTAATCTGAGGATAACAATAGATTTAGGACAAGATGATTAGATTAGATTAGATTAGATTAGATTAGATTACTGTATAAAACCTTCTGGGTTCTCTATTAAGTTGAACCCAATAGAAATTTTCTATCCCTGGTCCATAGGTTTACATTTGCAATAATTTGATATGCAATGTCTATGGAGGTTCTCAGTCATCCAGGTCATGGTTGTCCCAAAGGTGCTTTTTTCAAGAGGCAACTGGACTTTCTGTTTTTTTCTTTGAAGATGAACTATGAAAGACTTTACAGGAGGATTTCATTTCTGAAATATCTGAATAGTTGTCATGTAAGTCTACAGAAGAATTCCCATTTCTTCCCGTCCTTGGAAAGGACATATTATTTTGATCTTAAAGTTCCATGCAAGTTTTAATCCTCTGTAAACTTTTATTTAATTTATTATTAGAAAACATTCACCTTATAACAATAAGTAGCTCCTCACAATCAGATCAAGGGCATCCAGTGTTGTAAAAACTAAACATTTTGCTCTTTGAAATGAGACAAAATTTTGGATAGCAGTCAGGGGTGGATTTTAACTGACCTCGCCGCCGGTTCGCTTCCTCCCATGCCGCATGGCTACGTGCACATTGCGTGCCACGTGGCCGCGTCACATGGGCACATGCGCAGTGATGAAAATTTAAACCCCCCCCAAAGCAGAAAACAAGATGGTGGCGCATTCGCAGTTCCGGGGACTCGGCTTCTGCGCATGCGCAGAAGAAAAAAAATAGCAAAAAATTCAAAAAAAAAATTCCCCAAAAAAGATGGCGGTGTCCACGGACCGGCACTGACAGAACCGGCTCCGTGATGTCACCAGTGCTTTGCTACCGGTTCTTTAGAACCAGTGCGAACCGGGAAGAACCCACCTCTGATAGCAGTAAACATTAACTGCTCCAGCAGAAGTACCTCAAAGCTCTGAAGAGGTTACGGAATAGGAAAAAATGAAGTGGGTGGATTTTTCCATGAGAATCTGAAGCTGAGTGGAACTAATTTATGAGTATATATATTATGATGAGGAATGTAGAGCTGAAGGACATAGCCATATATTTAGAAATTCATGTTTCCTTCCACATTAAACTGCTTCTGCACTAAGAGTTTAAGAGAAGACTGTGAGTAGAAGAACCCACATTTCTACTATTGCTGTGAACGTTTGTGTTTTTGCTTTGGGTTGCTCTTTCAAAGATTGTAAGATGCTTTGTGATCTTTTTGATATAGCACCTCAAGTATCTAATCAATACCTAAAAAATAGAGACATGGTATTAATAACTAATGCCTCCCCAAGGTTTCGGAAAGTATTTTTTATTCCGCAGTCAGTGCATTGCTGGTTCTAAAGGTCTAAGGAAAGGTTGAGTACAGAAAAAGATACTGTATATTTAAAATATTATGGAATAACATAACCATTTGTCTGAAATGGTATAGGGTTTCCTGCCAAAGCAGAGGGTTGGACTACAAGACCTCCAAGGTCCCTTCCAACTCTGTTATTCTATCCTATTCCTATTCCTATTCCTATTCCTAATCCCTTGTTTCCTGTTCTGTTCCATTCCATTCCAAAAATTCTATTTTGGAGCTGAGGTGGCGCAGGGGTTATANNNNTGTTCTGTTCTGTTCTGTTCTGTTCTGTTCTGTTCTGTTCTGTTCTGTTCTGTTCTGTTCTGTTCTGTTCTATTCTATTCTATTCCATTCTATTCTAGAGCCTTTTATGTTATGGTGAATTAGGGCTGTTGCTTTTCTCCAACTGGAAAGAGGTTTCAATTCTCAACTCAGTGTCAGCTCTCCCTGGTTTATTGTTCTTTTAACTTAAATTAGAATATTGGATCTTGAATGAACACATTATTTCTATTTATTAAGCTGCTATTAAGGATATTGCCATCATGCATTGATATTTTGTAACGTACTTTGATTGAACCTCCGTGTTTTACAGAAATGGAAAGTAGAGAGCAGGATTAGATTAAAATCAGGTAAGAGAGTGATTTCTTACAATGGGATGTCAATTGATTCCATAGAAGGATGTCTCTTGAAACGAATTTCGGGGAACATGTAATGGACTTGGGACATCAATCCACCAATGATAACTTCTCCCTCCTGGTACCATTCATGTGGAATTTTAAGGGCTTCCTCTCCAGTGCACTTTAGAGGTTGTACCTTCGTGGCCAAGTCTAGAAGCAGTAATATGGCAATAATCCCCAACATTGCTACTCATTTGGCTTCTCCTGTATTGCTGTTGCCAAAATTCTAGAGTCAAACTGATGCCATAGACAGCAGAATAACTGCTATCCATATTGAGATCTGACTTAAGAATTTGTCATGTCTCAATAATTGATGTGATTCCTTTTCTTACTTATGTTTCCATGCTCAAAGTGTGAAAGGACAGAGTTGCTCTTGATTCAAATTCCTGTTTTTGAGGCTCTTTCTTCACTGGCAATTTAAGAAAGCATCAGAAGACCTTGGCAACCACAACATTTTCTCTTGGTCCTCAAACTGTGAGGCTTTAGCAGAATTTTAATTGTCTTATAGGAATTCCTCCAAGACAGTTGTCGTTGTCCTCGTATATCTTGCATGTGTGGGTCTATGGAGCAAGTCCCACTTATTCAAATATGGGAGAATCTGTCAGCTCTGGAATTGATGACTTCAACCAGTTTTGAGGAATGGTCGTCAGTATAGAATGATACATTGAAGGTTTATATCTATTCTGGTATTTGCCCTTGATATTTCCTTCAGATGAATCTTCAGATGACAGCCACTGGAGGATTGACTTTTTAATTTAATTATAGTGTTTGTGAGAACCAGTGAGATGGTAACTTTTCTAGTAGAAATGTTAAAACAAGCATGTTTGTGAAATGCCAGGGAAACTTTTTTGAGATTGAGGAACTATGGTCGAGGTCTATACTTTGGCAAAGTCGCCTTTTGTCCAGGATTGTGCATAAAAGATGTGTGGCCATATACATTCTCTTAATATGTCAATCAAACACACAAACACACACACGTGAATAATGGCAAATATATGTGTCCTAGGATAATGTTGCAGGATCCAGTCTGGGTTGGCCTGATAAATTGGTGGTAAATTAACACTCCTTTTGACTGACAAGGAGCCTGTTTCCCAGGCTTGAATCATTTCCCTGGCTATTTTTGTACCTGTTCAGCCAACAATCTTATTAGCTGCGAAATTGGATGTATGTCCTTGTTCATTGCAATGAAGAGCTGAGGACTTGACAACACAAGGAAACAATGGCCAACAACTTACTAGCTGGCCATAAACACCCCATTAAAAAGTCACACACCACCAGGCACCACATAAATAGAATAGCCCAATGCACACATTCTAGTAGAGAGAAGTTCCCTGAGGATGTGAAGACTAAACATCTAGTACCTGTGACTGACCCAGATTGGATCCTGCAACTCTCTCTCTCTCTCTCTCTCTCTCTCTCTCTCTCTCTCTCACACACACACACACACACACACACACACACACACACACACACACACACACACACACACTTTTAGGTTCCTAATCTTTAAACTATTGTGATTGTTAAAGGTTGCATTCATTACAAAACTTACGTGGTGCCCCCTATACATATGAATTGCTTTATATATACTGTATATAAAATAATGCTATATTTTTAAAATGGTTTGATCTCTTTATCTGAACCTAGTTTTGGCCCCTACATTGCCCCATCTCTTCCTTTTCTACCCAGCAAACCCACAAGAAGGCAACGGTTTCATCTAGATCAGCGGTTCTCAACCTGTGGGTCGCGACCCCTTTGGGGGGTCGAACGACCATTTCACAGGGGTTGCCGTGCGCGTTAGCCCGCCATCCTGGTGCCACCGTCACTTGCAGGGGTGAAATGCTCCCGGTTCGGGCTTGCCTGCGGGTCGCCGGACAGCTGATAGCGTTGGAAGCGGGAGACTTCGCCCGGATGCCGCCATTTGGGTTCTTTTACCCTCTGCGCATGCGCAAAGCATTCTGCGCATGCACAGAGGGTAGAAGAACCCAAATGGCGGCATCCGGGCTACCAGCTGTCCGGCGACCCGCAGGCACGGCCGAACCGGGACCTTTTCACTCCTGCCGCGGGGGGGGGGTTCGCGCCATTAGAAAGGTTGAGAACCACTGATCTAGATGTACTTGTTTCCTCCTAGGCAAAGAAATATTTCTTTATGTATATTTATTTCTTGTAATCAAGAATTGTCCATTAAAATAATTGCTCAAATAGTACCATGTATCTGGCACACTTTCTGGATTGATTTGGGGGGTTATGAAAAGAGTTGGAGGTTATGAAAAGAGTTTGGTATTGAATGTATTATTACCTTTGGTGGCAAATCCCAATTAGTTAATGGTTTTTAAGAAGAGGGAAAATCACTCAACAATCTAAAGAATCTTTAGCTTTTTCAGTCTGTTCTTTCTAACATCCAGATGATGATGATGATTATTATGATGATGATGATGAATGCAGAGGTGGGTTTCAGCAGGTTCTGACCAGTTCTGAAGAACTGGTAGTGGAAATTTTGAGTAGTTCGGAGAACTGGTAAATACCACCTCTGACTGGCCCCGCCCCCATCTATTCTCTGCCTCCCGAGTCCCAGCTGATTGGGAGGAAATGGGGATTTTGCAGTAACCTTCCCCTGGAGTGGGGAAGGAATGGAGATTTTACAGTATCCTTTCCCTGCCACGCCCACCAAGCCACGCCCACCAAGCCATGCCCACAGAACCGGTAGTAAAATTTTTTGAAACCCACCCCTGGATGTATGGCATTGTTATATTAGCCAGAAAATGTTATTGCAGAGTAGTGGTTTGGCTTGCCAAGGTACCAGCTCTGTTATAGGAAATGCTCGCAGCCTTTCCAAGGTGCGCCACAGGAAGATAAGCTGGTTCCATACCAGAAAGAAAGACAAGCAGCTCTTCCTGCAGCATCATCCAAGGCCCTCTCCCTCCCTGAATCCACTTCGCAAAAGGGTGTCGCAACTGGGAAGGTTCAAAGGGCAGGAGTCTGACTGTCTGCACAGAGCACCAGCTCATCTTCCCATTGAAGTGGTACCTATTTTATCTACTTGTATAGAACATGCTTTCAAACTGTTAGATGAAGAGAAGCTGAGGTGAGTGAAGGGAGCTCACCATGACATGCAGTTCTATGACTCAAACTTGGAGCAGAAACCATCTCCAATGTCATTAAGCTACTGAGCCACTGTGTCTCTAATATTTATCAAGATATAGTTGCAATTCTTTTTTCCCCCACAAGAATTAGTTTGTGAAACATTGAAAACTAAAATAGAACAGATTAATTAAATCATAAGGAAAATATCTTACTGCAAAATTAATATCCCCTTCCAGAAAAGACACAGCAGGCTCTGAAAAATTCTAATGTAAAAGACAAATGCAGCAATGTCTCTTTAACTTTATTACCTATTTACATAATTTATTTCCTAATAGATTAGTTTTATATGTACTAATAGAGTTTGGAAAGAAATGTACCCGATAACTGTTTGAAACGTTTGCACATCAGATTACTTTTTTTTTACTGATGTTTATGAAGATGGCTGTATGTATAGATCCAGTTAACTATTCGATAGATAATAAGATCTCAGAACAATTTGCTTGTTCAAAATTGGTTCTTTTTCTATTTCTTATGTATTAAATGCTCTCTAGTGTTGAGCTCAGGCCTAAATATAATTATATAGAATTTAGGGATGAAGATGCATCCCAGTAAGCCAGCACTGGAAGACAGGATAGAGAAGATCTTCACGGCCACCATGTACTTCCCTTTGGTGCTCAAGTAGGTGGGGACAAAGGTCAGCCAAACGCTGCAGAAAACCAACATGCTGAAAGTGATGAACTTGGCTTCATTAAAACTGTCTGGCAACTTCCTGGCTAAGAAGGCCACAATGAAGCTGAGAAGGGCCAAAAAGCCCATATAGACTAAGACACAGTAAAACATGGTGATGGAGCCTTCATGACATTCGACTATGATTTCTCCATGGAGTGTCTCCATGTCCAAATTTGGAAATGGAGGAGAAGTACTCAGCCAAACAATACAAATACCTAGTTGAATGAAGGAGCAGAACCAGATAATAGAATAGGCCAACTTTTGCCCCACCCATTTGTGGAATAGACTTCCTGGCTTTGATGCTAGGAATGCTACAATGACCGTGATGGTTTTGGCCAAAATAGAAGAAATAGCAACAGTGAAGATGATGCCAAATGTTGTTTGTCGGAGGAGGCAGGTCACCTTATTGGGATATCCAATGAACAGAAGTGAGCAGAGGAAACAGAGAAAGAGGGAGACAAGTAGAAGGTAGGTGAGGTTGCGATTGTTGGCTTTGACAATGGGAGTGTCCCGTTGCTTCATGAAGATTATAAACACCAAAGCTGTAACTAGGGAAAAAAGAAGAGCCAGGAAAACCAGAGTAATGCCCAGTGGCTCTTCAAAGGAGAGGAAATTCAGCATCTTTGGAATGCACTCATCATGAGCTTGGTTTGGAAATTGTTCCTCTGGACAACGGTCACAATTCTCCATATCTGAAAAGAAGAAAATAATTTCTGAACAGAATCAAACTTTTTCTAAGTTTCAGGATTGCTTTCCTGGAGTTCCTTGCAAGGCCAATGTTTTCTACATCCTTTTGTAGCTCTCTATTCAACCTACATGTAAAAAATGAGTATTGAAGGAAAAAATAAACTATTTAGATCTTCATACATTTCAATCATCTTGGCCTATTTGAGTGCACTAGGTTTGGTAGCGTTTCTGAGCAAAAGAAGAGCAAGCCACATTTTCTGAATGTGTGTCATGTAGTGGGAAAGAGAAGAAACTGTAGATCTTGGAAAACAGGCAATAGCAGTAGAGGAGAGTAGAATAGGAAATGTCCTGTTGGATGACTGCTTGCTTCATATAAGGTTCCCCATCACTTGAGTTAAATTCAACCTCAAAGAAAAAGAGATGGGCTACAGGACATCACTGATATCTCTTCCTTTTCTTGCTTTGCACTAATAACAGCAAGCAATAAGATTGAAGAGATTCTTGTTAAGTAGGAGACAGGTTGCAGAAATGAACTTTCAGGCATAGGTCCATTTGAATCTTACCCATTTGTCTGGATATCATCTTTTCTGGACACCGAGCACAAGCATAGCAGCAAAATTTCTGCCCTTCAATCTTGTCCTTTCTTTTTCCAAGAGGACAGGGATCATTACATAATGAGAGAGGAGGTAGCTATCCCCAAATAGAAAAAGAGGTGAGTATTAACCTTTTGTTTTGTTTTTGTCTTACAGCCAATGAATATGAATGAGACTCTTGATAGTCCTAGCATGAAACAGACAGTTTAACAGGAAAAAGTTGCCAGAACCAGAAACCTAATTGAAGTCATATTTCATTTGTTTTTAGTTTAGCTGAAGTTTAATTAATGAAACACAGCCCACTGTAGAAGATGGCCAGGCTGAGACTGAGGGAGGGATCAAGGACATCATCAGTTTGGAGATCTAAGAGATCTAAGTTCAGCCCTCCTTGATTATGTTGATACTTATTTATTGCCACCTTGGTTTGACTGATAGTAGATCAGATTGTTGTAGAGAGCTTTAGCATGTAATAAAGCTATATATTCATTTGAACTGCCTGGACTCCTGATTTCCTGTGCTTGAGACACACATTTATATCCATACCTTGATTATTTTCCAATTCCTCCACATTCAATGTACTGGTTGCTACCTATAAACACTTACATCGTATAAGGCCTGGTTAGTTGATGCACAAGTACAATTGCCAATAGTTTGTGTTTCATCTTCCTGTATGCTCCTCAGAGTCATCTTGACCAATGAGATGAGCAGTAAATAAATTCATCAATCAATCAATCAATCAATCAATCAATCAATCAATCAATCAATCTTCAAATCTCCACCACCCTATTCCCATTCAAAATGTCCCAGAAGATATGATGTTCGTCCAGACAAAGACGATTGATGCCCCTTTCTTTCTTTTCCTTGTTCTTATTCAGGTCTTTTGGTCAACCATCTCAGCTCTTTTGTGCTGTTTAGAGGTGCATGGTTTCTTGTTTTAAAATACTTTTTAATAGTTTGTAAACTGCCCAGGGTCATTAGGAGTTAGGTGGCATACGAATGTAATCTATTATTATTATGGTTGGCTGCACAACCAGCCAGATGTTTACACTAGATGTGACATTTTTAGCTAATATTGAGTCCTTCCCAAGGACCTGGGATAAGGAGACGTTGTTTGAAGGCATTAAAAATATTGTTCCTTGATATCAGCTGTTCCAAGTAAAGCTGCCTTTAGAAATTGACAGATGGTGATTTTGATACTTCCAACCACCAGTCAGTTGGTAACAGCAGCTTTACTTGGAACAGAATACGTTCTATGATGAAACCTTTCACAGCACTAAACAACAACACTTGCCTACCCCAGGTCCTTGGGAAGGCTTTGAATCTCGTGACAATTTATGAAAAGAGTCCATAACTTTGAGGGTCTGAACTGAGCTGGGAACATGAAGTTGTTCTTGTTTGCTTCACAGAAAGAAGAACAAGCTTTGCCTCTCCCAGTATCAAATATATCATTGAAATGTGGCTACACAGGAGTTCCTTGTTGGCACTGAAGGCTTAGATATCAATACTTCCTTCAGTTGGGCAGGCAAACATCTCGGCATGGAACTGTGGTTCTCACATAAAGTGAGAGCAAATTTCTTTGCCCAGTTTAGAAACCCCTAAAGAATGAAAATATCCATCATTAAGCAGTCCAGTAATGCAGTACATCTGCTTTTGCACACCTTTGATAGACTGAAATTTAATTGGGTCCTATGGGTTAGTTGCCATCTATGGGCTAAAGAAAAGATGAGATGGGTAAAAAGCAGCATCTTTGAAATTAATTCTTTTAGCCCATATTATTGTGATGATACCTGGGTGAATTCATGATGCCACTGGATTTTGTCTGGATGTATGTGGAAGGTTTTTCCTGGAGGAGCTTGTGGATCCATTTCTCCAATGGGGATGTTGATGTAAGAGTTGTTTGGGAAAGTGACCAGGTTTACAATGTCAAATCCAGCTTGTAATGCTCCATCTTTATTTAATTTAATTTCATCTCTAGCATTGTTGTTGAAAGAAAGTCTCTGCAGAAGTGGGTGGAGCTTGCAGAAGAAAAACCATAAAGGGTTAAAGAGAACATGGAACATAGAATAACAAAGTTGGAAGGGACCTTGGAGTTCATCTAGTCCAACCAACAAGTGTCCATTCTCTTCTGGAAAGCCTCCAGGGATGGGGCACCTACAACCTCTGAAGACAAGCCATTCCACTGGTTGATTGTTCTCACCACTAGGAAATTTCTCCTTAGTTCTAAGTTGCTTTTCTCCTTGAAGAGTTTCCATCCATTGATTCTTGTCTTGCCTTCTGGTGCTTTGGAAACTAGATTGACCCTCTCATCTTTGTGGCAGCCCCTTTAATAGAAGAACACTTCTATCATACCCCCTCTAGTCCTTCTTTCACTAGACTAGCCAACCCCAATTCCTCCAACTGTTATTCATATATTTTAGCTCTCAGCCCCCTAATCATCTTTGTTGCTCTTCTCTTCTCTTTCCATAGAAATAGGTATGTTTTCTAGTTCCCCCAAACAATACCCCTTTTGAAATTTGAATCGCTTCCCCACCCAAGAATAAAAGAGTATGGAAGCACTGAAGGAATTTAATTGTATTATTGGACCATATTCCATGTTAGATATTTTTTTTAAAAAAATGGTACTCAGTGATATTCTTCACTGATAATTCAGAAAAGTAGTTGGAAGAAGAAACAATCAGAAGAAAATCTAATGCAGAGAACTAGAAAGGCAGAAGGAAGTTGTTTAAGTGTGGTAAGAGAGAAAAGAGAAAAACTGGGATGTGTAGGTAAGGGATTATATGGGTTAAAAGAATCTTTTAAAAGAGAATTGAGAAAGTGGAATTCTTACCTGCCAGGCTTCTACAATCTTTGCTCGCACTTGATCCCTGACCTTTCGTCTCTTCTGATGTGTCCTGACTGTGTGAGCAGCTTGTAAGGCTTGAGCCACAGCATATACAGCGTTGTAGATACTGTAACTATGGCCAAGTATGCTGGTTTCAAAGAAGGGTGCGGGAAGGTCCTCCAGTCTTTCCTCTCCAGTACATTCATCATCTTGAGAAGCACCATTATTTGGTGGTATGCAGTCAAAAGCTTGGTGCCAGAAATCTCTAATAAAGCCATCTTCATTTGCCCCAGATGGGGTCACAGCCTGTATAAATTGTTGGAAACCTGGAAGTTCTTTTTTGCTAATTGAGAAGGAAATGGCCCCATGGAACATTTGCATATCAAGAGCCTTTTGTAAGGAATGTAATGTAAAGTCATTTTGGGCCATCATGATCCACACTTTTCTTGTACAAAGGGTCTCTGAAGAATTAAAAGTTGTTGAAAAAATCAGTGGGGTCAATAGTAGAGTAGAGGCCAACCACATAAAGACTATATTTTCTCCATATATAACAACTTCATTTGCTATTTTCTCTGTGAACAAGGTAACGTGCCGCACAGCTTCGCCAATTATTCCAGATAATTCATAAAAATGAAAATTTCTCTCAACCCTTTCGGTGAATTCGGAACAGATTTCGTTTTGCGAGAGCATGGGTTCCAGAGTTTGTATGAAATGTTCTCCATGTTCGTCATCTACAATGACAAGTCCTACCCAGTTCCATCCAAAGTACAGAAAGAGCTGGATTAAACCTTCATACTGGAGAGCTTCATCAGGGGCCATGCGATAAAAAGGAGGGAAACGTGATCCACCAGTCACTGACAATTGAAATGAACCATATGAAATCTAAAAAAAAAAAAAAAGACAGGAAAAATGAGTGATTTGTTTATCAATCTGTCTATCTATTTCTTATCTACCTAGTTCAGGCCTTTTGATGTATTTGAACTAAGGGTTTGAATGTTAAGATCAAAATTTTGAATTTTTCCCAGGTTATCTATTCTTCCACACGTTGTCCTCCCCATCTGTCAATATAAAACCCAGATATTTGTTTACATTATGCCTAAAATATATGAATTGAAATCAGTGAGGCAGTTAATGATAAGTAGCATGACCACACACAAACTTTGCTCTAAAATTCTCTATGTGTGGATTCATCTACAATTGCTGAAAGCAGCCATCTATTGAAGAAAAATTGATATTAATCACACTCTGCACCTTACATTGTTTCTTATCTAATTCTACATCTCTTCACTGATGAACCATGAAATTGTTCCTTGAAGAGAAAAATTATAGATGTGATAATCTGTGTGATAGTAATTTCACAAATCCACCCATCTTAAACTAGGACAACTTGCCACCACCACCACCACAAAATCACTGAGGGACAACTCACTGTGGGATAACTTAATGCAAGATAATGGTACTCTAGAGCCGCTCCCCTCTTACTATTATTATTAATGTTATTATTAATAATAGTCATCTCATGTTGAGTTGTCTCGTGATGAATTGTCTTGCGGTATGTTGGCCATAGCAAATTGGTGAAGGCAAGTTGGCTGCGATGAGTTGACCATGGCAAATTGTCCCATTCCTCCTAATCTATAGCTCCAACCTGTGGAATCTTGAAAAGCTGCAAAGTTTCTGCCATGCGTATGGACGTTTCAGGGCTCATCCCTCCGATGATTCCCACAATTTTCTTTTCAGTTCCACAAATATAGTTGGGGACAATTTTATGCAATTTAAAAAGCAGGTCCAGAGTGGTACGATAGGTCATTTGAGAATCAGAATAGCTGTCATAGATGTGGAATCCAAGAGTGATGTTGGGCAAGATGTGAGGATCCTTGTTGATGTCTTTCACAGCAAACACTAAAGCCAAGATGTGTTGGTAGAACTTTGTTATCACACTGAAAATAAAAAGATATGCTTCAAAAGAGAATTGTGCTATGCATTACACTATTAAAGAGGTATGCAGTGAATTAAAAAAAAATCATAAGTCACATTGAAAACAAGGTAAATATATTGTGATATTGCTTTCCTAGACTGCCCTTGCATTGTATGTATTGGAGATACTGTATTGTTGAATTTTGCAGTTTGTCTCTTAAGATTCAAATTCACGTCCAATATAAAGTGGATTGTTGAACTGTACGCTTTAACAGATTCTTAAACTGCGATACCCAGAAAAGTTAAAGCAAAGTTCTTCTATGTGGTTTAGTATAATGTCATGGGTTCTGTTTGGAAAAATTGGAGGAACCATGAAAGTCTTTTCAAAAGGGAGATATAAATTCCTGAAATTGCTGAATAGATGTCATGTAAAAGAGGTATACACACACACAAAAATCCATTTTATCCTCCTTTTAGAAAGGAGCGATTATGTTCATCTAAATTTTCCATGTGAATTTTAGTCCTTTATAAACTTTCATTTGATCTATAATTAGAACACATTCTCCTTGTTAATTCCTGCACAATCGGTCCAATACCATTCAATGTTGTAAAAACTAAACATTTGGCCCTTTGTAATGAAAAAAAAAAAGCAAAAAAACTGAATAGCAGCAATCATTAAATCCTCCAGAAGATGGAAAAAGATGGAATGGGTTGATTTTTCAGTGACAATGGCAGGCAATCTGAGCTGAGTGTAACTAATTTATGAGTAAATATTACAGAGGAGCTCAGTGATGAGGGAAGTGGAGCTGAGGAACCGAGCCACATATTTAGAAGTTCATCTTACTTCCCACAGAGAATTGTTTCTGCTGTAAGAGCTTCAGAGAAGATTATGAGTAGAAAAATCCATGTTTCTACCCTTCTGGTGAATTTTTGTGTTTCCCCTTTGCATTGCTCATTCAAAGTTTGTAAGAAGTCCTGTGATATTTTGAAATAGGACAGGTGGACCTCAAAAGTCTAATCGGTACATTAAAAAAATTGCAGACATGGTATTAATAACTAATGCCTCCCCAAAGTTTTGGAAATTATTTTTCATTCCACTGTCAATGCATTTCTGGATTTAATAGTCTAAGGAAAGGTTGAGGATAGAAAAGGGTATATCTAAAATATTATAATGCCTTTTATGTTAAGGTGAATTAGGGCTGGTGCTTTTTTTTTCTCCAATCAGGAAGAGGGTTCAGTTCTCAATAGAATAGCTGCTTGCCCTAGTATATTGGTTTTTTCTTAAATTATAAAATAGGATGTTGAGTTAATAAATCTCTATTTATAAAAGTTGCTATAAAGGATATGTCTATCATATTTTGATATTTTGTAACATATACAGTATATGTTCATAGTACCTCTGTGTTTTACAGAGATGGAAAGGAGAGAGCAGGATTAGATTAAGATCAGGTAAAAGAGTGATTTCTTACAATGGGATGTTAACCGATTCCTCAGAAGGATGCTTATTGAAAATAACTTGGGGGAAGATGTAATGGAAATGGGACATCAATCCACCAATGAGAAGTTCTCCCTCTTGGTACCATTCCTGGGGAATTTGAATGGCTTTATCTCCAGTGCACTTAAGAGGTTGTACCTTCATGGCCAATTCTGGAAACAGTAATATAGCAATAATCCCCAACATTCCTGCTCATTTGACTTCTACTGTATTGGTGTTGCCAGAAGCCTTGATTCAAAAACGATGTCAGCAGCACAACTGCTACATGTGTTGAGATCTGTCTTAAGAATATGTCATGCCTCAGTATCTGTTCCTGATCTTAAACTTCTTGTAATGTAAGAAAGCACCAGAAGACCTTGTCTACCACAATACAGTATTTTGTCTTGATCCTCAAGCTTTATGATTTTTGAAGAATTTGAATAGTCTTATACATTTCCTCTAAGATGGTTTTCCTTGTATATCTTACATGTGTGGGACCACTTGTTGAAATCTGGCAGAATCTGTCCTCTCTGGAATTGCCAATAGGCCAATAGGCATTGGTTGATCAACAGTCTAAAAATATTATTTGTGCTGTTAACAGCAAATAGATACAAAATTCAGAGGCCCACAACTTCTGGCAGCAGTTCTCTTACTGACCCTGTAATAGCTGTAAAACACTCCAAACAGTTTGGATGAAAGGTCCTCAGCTGGGAACAATATATTGGAGGTTTATATCTATTCTGCAGTTTGTCACAGGCATTTCCTTCAGAAGTATCTTGAGAGCCACTGGAGGATTAACCTGGTGACTTAATCGTAGTGTCTGTGATAACTAGGCATGGTTAACCTTATTTCTGAAGCAAACATGTTTGTAAGTTGCCACAGGAAGCTTTTTCAATTTGCTGTGGGGGTTTGATGAACTGATGTTGAGGTCCATAATTGGACAGAGGGATCTGTTGAATGGAATTTGGAGGCTTCCCTCATGTTCAATCATCCTTACATCACTTTCCAATTGGATTAACACCGTGTATTTCATGCATGGCTGCTGCAAAAACAATAACCACAAAAATACCCACAACTGCTTGAAAGCTTTAGCTGGTCCAGAATAGAGTGGTGTGCACAATTTGGGGCGCACCAACCTTCAATGTTTAACACTGTTGTGGTGCAACGTACACTGCCCCCAGTATGTTTCTGGGTGAATTCAGGATACTGGTTAGCCAGAGGTTTCTGCCTATTCCACCAAATCTCATAGATTGGTGTTGGAAGAAATGTCCATCTGGGTTCAGTTCCAAGTGGGGAGAAAGACACTGGAAACATGGAGGCTGTTTGGAAAGATAGTTTAATGGTGGACAGGACCACATGGTTTGAGGTCCTGGGTAATTGAGCACATGGGGGAGAGAGAGAGAGAGAGAGAGAGAGAGAGAGAGAGAGAGAGAGAGAGAGAGAGAGAGAGAGAGAGAGAGATATTTATACCCTCTCTTGGGCCCCATCTTAGAGCTTCCTGTTCCTGTGTAAGGGTAGGTATCCTGATTGGTTGTCAGATTCTCATGGGGCCATGCAGGTGTAACTTTGTTGGCTGTCTTGAGTCCCAGGCTTGGTTGAATCTTGCTGGGTGATGATGTAATGAAGAGGGTTGTGTTCTGAAAGGGTGTTGGGCAATTCCTATTATGGCTTTGTCCTGGTTTGGATCTTGAGTGAGGGCTAATCCTATCATGTCCTGAGGGTGAAGGTTTTTTGTTTTGTAGATAAACTGGCCCAGCCTTTTGTTTTGTAGATAGGTTGGCACCAAAATATCTGCTGGAGGGGGGCAGGGAGCTGAGGCTCCGAGTTTATGTCTTTAGAAACATGTTTCTCCTTTAGGGAAAATATAATGTTCTGCTTTTTTAAAGTTCCTAGAATATTTCATTTTTCTAGGAGAGGGGTGGGTGCTAACTTTCTACAATCCCCCCTTTTTGCCAAAATATGTGGGTGGAACACACATGTTATTGGCAAAAGATTACAAATTGATCAGATCAGGGAGATTTGATGGGTGCTTTTAATTTTTCTGATGCAAAGGGGAAGGCATTGATAGAGGCAGTAGAAAAGGATTCCTTCAGTGGCTCCCAAAAGGAGAGCTTTCAACCATGAAGGTCTAGCAGCCAGGGCAAAAGTTCTGGAAAGAAATTTACAGTATCCTATTTTCCATGCCAATTATTTTCAGAGGTTAGATATCACTTTCTGTGAGCTTCCAGTCAGGTTTCAATCAAGCACAAGTCCCAAAATTCTTCTTGTAGTCTTGTAGATAGGCACCAAAATATATGCTGGGGGGGGTGGGTGGGCAGGGAGCGGAGGCTCTGAG
>QLTV01000607.1:56959-73112 GCA_003457575.1 Thermophis baileyi | reverse complement strand
ATATAATATAATAATATATCATATCATATCATATCATATCATATCATATCATATCATATCATATCATATCATATCATATCATATCATATCATATCATATCATATCATATCATATCATATCATATCATATCATATCATATCGCATATAGCATATAGCATACAGCATATATCATACAGTATATCATAATCTATCTATCTATCTATCTATCTATCTATCTATCTATCTATCTATCTACGAAACAAAAAAGTGAGAAAGAAAAACTTATTTTTACAAAATTGTGGTTTTTTAAAAAAAATATTTCCAATTCATATTGCATCCGATTTACTTCTAAATGGAACTGGAAGAAATATTTAAAACATCCATTTGGTTTTTGGAAAATGTACTTCTTTTTCTTAAGATATAGATTGGTATGGATCACATTTATTTATATATTTACAATGAATATTATTGTGGATGTCTCTAATAAATATTGATAGATATGTAGTTATCATCTTAATTATTTGATGCAGTTAATGCCTGCAGAGAGAGTAATGGACTCATAAATATCTCATGATCTCTAAACCGTCAAGTTATTAACTTCAAAGGAAGAAAAGAAAGAGTTATCTGTAATAAATCCATGAGTCTATAGTTTTAGCTTCTACCTGTGGAATTTTGAAGAGCTGAAAAATTTCTGCCATACGTGAGGAGGTATCAGAACTTAGTCCTCCAATAATTCCTATGAGGTTTTGGGGGACCCCACATAGGTAGTTGGGAACAAACTCGTGTACTTTGAAGAGCAGGTCCAGACTGGTACGATAGGTCATCTTTGAATCAGAGTAGCTATCATAGATTTGGAATCCAAGGGTGATGTTAGTCAAGATTTGGGGGTCCTGGTTGATCTCTTTTATGGCAAACTCCAAAGCCAAAACGTGTTGGTAAAACTTTGTCACCACACTGCAAATAAAGTGATTTGGGTGATGAAAGAACCTCTTGTAATTTTTCAACAATGCAAATAAATAGAATGTCACAAAATGTAAAAATGAAGAGAAGGAGAAAGAAGAACTATTGACAGCTGGAAAGAAGGGAAAAAAGAATGAAAAGCAAAGGAAAAAGAGACTGAAGAATAAGCTAAATAAAAGAAAAGGAAACTTTTGAGGTTCTGACTACCAAACATTATTCCTCTTGCAAAATTTCTTGTGCCATCATGCTGGCTGGGGAATTTAGGGAGTTGAAGTACACACATCTTAAAGTTGCCATGTTTAAAACACACTGTTTTATACCTTGAATACTTTACTTTGAATAAGGTTTTAATTATCCACAAACAGCTCGTGCTTTAAATAAATGGAAGAATCAATATTATCTACCTTCCTTGCCTTGTAATACTAAACTTCTAATTAAAGAAAAGATAGAGGTAGCAAGCAGGTAAATGTATGTAAATTTATTTGTTCTTCTACTCCTCTCCAAACAGCCCCTGGTTTTATCATGGCTTGTTTCACAATATAATTTCAGCATGTAGCCCATAAAGCTCCTAATTTGAGGCTTTCTGTTGAGAATGATTTCACTAGACTGGAAGTGAATGAAGATAATCCACTATTTATGAAATGATCTTAATTTAACAGAGAATGGATAAGTTTCACTTCGGATAGTGTTTATTTTCTCCCACCCCAGTTTGTAATGCTTTTTGGTGGGGGATTAAAAAAAAAAACTTATTTATTTTATTTATTTATCAAATTTATTGGCTGCCCATCTTACCATGAGGTAACTCCACAATAATTGAATTTACATTAATCTATCTACCTCTCTAAATTTGCTTTTTGTAAAGAGTAAGGTATGAGACATTAAGAATAAGCAAAGCTTTCTACATTCTCCTTTGTAGGATAAAATCAGCAAAAAAGACTGGCTTAGCTGGGCTAAATAAGAAAAACAACTTCGTCTGAATTTGTAGAAAGAAAATATTCAACTATCAATATAAAAAGTAGAGGTAAATTGAACTTATTTTTGACCATATAAAACAAAAGTCTCTGTACATAGAGAAAGGAATGGCTGGAAATTTAGGAAGCAGTCTTTTCTTCAATGTTTTCATTCTTGAGCAAGTTTAACAGCTGGTTCAACAATCATATTGAAGAATATAGAAGAGGTCTATTTCTTTATAACTCGTGCAATAGCAACCACATTGAGTCTCCTCATCTTTTCATGAAAAAAATATTCCACTTCAAGTTATGCAGCCAAAATAGAATAAAATTGGCCAAGAAAAGATTAAGGATTCTTCTATTCCTGTTTGTTTTATGTTATGTTGAAACTACAGAACTATTCACAAGGCAAAGTGCTTGGCTGATTGCTAGCACATCTGTTTTCCATGGTTCTGGTTTGGTTCTGCAACCCAACAAGACAGACACAGACTTCAGAGGATAATTAGAACTGCAGAAAAAACAATTGCTACCAACCTGCCTTCCATTGAGGACCTGTATACTGCACGAGTGAAAAAGAGGGCTGTGAAAATATTTACAGACCCCTCGCATCCTGGACATAAATTGTTTCAACTCCTACCATCAAAACGACACTATAGAGCACTGCACACTAAAACAACTAGACACAAGAACAGTTTTTCCCCGAACGCCATCACTCTGCTAAACAAATAATTCCCTCAACACTGTCAAACTATTCACTAAGTCTGCATTACCATTACCATTACTATTACTATTAATCTTCTCATTGTTCCTATCACCCATCTCCTCCCTCTTATGACTGCATGACTGTAACTTTGTTGTTTGTATCCTTATGATTTATATTGATTGTTTCCTAGTATTGATTGTTTCCTAGTATGACTTATTTGTACCCTATGACTATCATTAAGTGTTGTACCTTATGATTCTTGACGAATGTATCTTTTCTTTTATGTACACTGAGAGCATATGCACCAAAGACAAATTCTTTGTGTGTCCAATCACAATGACTTCTAATCTAATCTAATCTAATCTTCTTTTCAAGTTTAATTCCTGCAATCAGCAAAAGTCAAGTAATTAAGTAAGTAGTCAAAGGGATTGCTTATCCAGAGAGCTGCCTCCAATGACATAAGATGGTATAAGGTGAAAAAGACAAATAGTTTGACCAGATGTATGGATTTGATCCATTCATATTTTTAGAACAAAGGATGAAGCACTCCCCCCCCCAATACACTTTTAAAAGGACAGGACAAACTGGCAGCCACAGAATTATAAAGCCTCAGTAAAGTAACAATCTCTGCTGGAAGTCTTGAAAGAGCAGGTTAGGGACAAACTATCTTGAAGAAAATCTAGCCATGTGGTTGCGAAGAGAGGACAACTTCTTGATGGCACATAATCCATAAAAAACATTTAAACATCTAGCTTCACCTTATGAATTGATTTCTTACAATGGGAAGGTAAATGATTCCTCAGAAGGATGCACATTGTAGGCATAGTTGGGGAACCCATAATGAAGGAGTGATGCTATCCCACCAACGATGTATTTGCCTTCCTGGTGCCATTCATGTGGAACAGACACGGCAGAGGTTCCCGTGCATTTAACGGTTTCTACTGTGATGGTCATCTGGGAGGTCAGCAGTAGGACAACACTCAACCGTACTTTAGCCCTCGTAGTCCTGCAGGCCTGCATTTTCTCTCTCTCTTGGTGGCCTGCAGCACCATTCCTGCAGTCAACCTTGGTTCATCCCAGTTGTTTTGATGGAACTGTGGCAATAGCACTTAGACTTATATACCGCTTCACAGTGCTTTACAGCCCTCTCTAAGCGGTTTAGAGAGTCAGCCTCTTGCCCCCAACAATCTGGGTCCTCATTTTATCGACCTCGGAAGGATGGAAGGCTGAGTCAACCTTGAGCCTGAAATGAGATTCGATCTGCCAAACTGCTGGCAGCCGGTGATCAGCAGAAGTAGCCTGCAGTACTGCACTCTAACCACTGCACCACGGCGGCTCTTCACTCTGTAACTGCTGGCAAGAGAGTTCTTACAATTACAAAGTTATGCTTTGAGTATTGACTGATCCTCTGAAGCCTCCCTTATGCAAAGCTGCTCAAAATTCATTTGGAGAGAGTTCCTATTGACACCCAAATTTAACCTTATGCACGAATGGAAGGGTGGATAATTTTTCTGTTTTTGATTCCCACTGATTTTTGTTGTTCTTTTAGTGCAATTTTCAGATCTCTGGAGAGTTGACTAATGACATTAATTACAATATTTGTGATAAGTAGGGAAAAGGGCAAGGGGTAATGTTAAGAGTAATCTTGCAGAAGTGAAAATGTTTGTGTAATGTCAAAGCAACTTGATTTGGATGATTGCAATTCCTTAGACTTTGGAATGATAGATATAGATAACTTTGCTTGTTAGAAGAATGTCATCCCTTAGTTTGTTTCTTGTTCAGATTAAAACACCAGATGTTGCAATTCAGAGTTCAAAAGTTTTATTTAGCATACAAGGCAAAAGCATTGAGTTTTGAGTGTGCCCAACCCTTTTGCAAAGGGTGCAAAGAGCATTTTAAGTCATGTGTGATGCTTATCTGCATATCAGAATAATTCAATAACAGAGTTGGAAGGCACCTTGGAGGTCTTCTAGTCCAGCCCCCTCTTCAAGCAGGAAACCCTATACCAGTGGTTCTCAACCTTCCTAATGCTGCAACCCCCGCCCCGCTGCCGCGACCCCCTCCCTGCCCCCCCCTCGCGCGTNCGCCCACCCGCCCAGACGCCGCCATTTGGGTTCTTTTACCCTCTGTGCATGCGCAAAGCACCCAAATGGCGGCATCCGGGCGGGTGGGCGAAGTCTCCCGCTTCCGTTGCTACCGGGTGTCCAGCGACCCGCAGGCACGCCCGAACCGGGAGCATTTCACACCTGCTGACAGTGGCACCAAGATGGCGGGCTAGCGCGCGCGGCGACCCCTGTGAAACGGTCGTTCGACCCCCAAAGGGGTCACGACCCACAGGTTGAGAACCGCTGCCCTATACCATTCTGGACAAATGGTTGTCCAATCTCTTCTTCAAAGCGTCCAGTGTTGGAGCACCCACAACCTCTGGAGGCAAGTTGTTCCACTGAGTAATTGTTCTGCCAGGAAATTTCTGCTTCATTCTAGGTTGGTTCTCTCCTTGATTAGTCTCCATTCATTGCTTCATGTTCTGCCTTTAGGTGCATTGGAGAATTTCCAATATCTAAGGCACGGGTGTCAAACTTGCCGCATCACATTGCCGTCATGTGACATTTTGTGATGTTTTTCCCCTTCATGGAGCTGGGGTGGGCGTGGCCTGCATGTGACACATCTGGCCCATGGGCCGCCAGTTTGACACCTCTGATCTAAGGGGTTGCCACAAGGAAGAGGGGTGTGTGTGTCAACCTATTCTCCAAAGCATCTGAAGGCAGAACATGAAGCAATGGATGATACTAATCAAGGAGAGATCCAACCTAGAACTAAGACAAAATTTCCTGTCAGTGAGAATAATTAATCAGTGGAACAGTTAAACAGTGAAATTAGAACTAGCTTAATTTCTTATGTTCTAATTGGCATATTTTATCTCTTATTGCTATGAGAGTAACATTTGTCTTGCATCCCTTTCTAAACTATGTACACAATTCTCCTGTTTCTAAAATGGCATTATTTTAGCTATTGGATTAACTAGTTTCTAACACCGTTCACTTCTTATCTATGTTATGTGATAGTCTTGCTTCTGTGCAAAGCACAAAATGGCACTACTCCCTTCTAAAATGGCACTACTCCTGCCTCTCCAGCAACTATTTTTCAACACAACGCATCAGGATATTCAATTCAATTCAATTCAATTCAATTCAATTCAATTCAATTCAATTCAATTCGATTCAAACCTTTATTGTCAATGCACAACATGTGTACAATGAAATTGAATGAGCCTCCCTTGGTGCAGCCCCCCCGAAAACACAGAATACATCTCACAGGGGTGGGTTCCAACTTACCTCGCTGCCGGTTCGCTCCCTCCTGCACCATGTGGGCACGCTGCGTGGGCACGCCGTGTGGGTGCGCCACGTGGGTGGGCGCACCTCGTGGGCATGCGCGCGCGCATGCGCAGTAACAAAAAATCCAATAATAATAATAATAATAAAAAAAATATGGCGACTGCATGCACAGTGCCGGAAGTCGGCTTCTGCGCATGCTCAGAAGGAAAAAAATAAATAAAAAAAATTTCAAAAAAAAAAATTCAAAATAATTCAAAAAAAATTCAAAAACAAGATGGCGGCCCTCACGGACCAGCACCAACCGACCTGGTTCGGTGACGTCATCGTGACATCACCAGTGGGCCGCTACCAGTTCAGGAGAATTCTATCTGAGCCTGAGATTATTAGCTATATGGATAATATATTTCCTAATAGATCTTCTTTTTGGTACTAATTGAGTTTGGACAGAAATATTCAATTATTTTGACTTTTAAAGGCAGCAAAGTCCACATTTTGGATAGAGAGGATCATTGGTTTGAAATAGGGGTAAAAAGTCCATTTATGTTAACATTGAGCAGTCCTCTCTCAACATTTGGGAAAGGGATAAGACACCACTGTCAGAGTATGAATATTCATAGACTGGAATAGATCAGCCAATGAATAGACATGGTAACAAGGTCAGCCAATGAATAGGGCTTAGTAACAAGGTCAGCCAATGGGATTGAAACAGTTTGGAGCCTGGGCGTGGCTTAGGCTTAGCTTAACTGCCCTGTATAGAGGAGGTTCTCTTTGTCTGCTGAATCGAAACTGAAACTGATCTCTCCTCTCTACCTCATTGGAAGAACCACTCTTGGTATTGTATATATTACTTCATGTGTTATTATGTATATAAAGAGAAGTTAATGAATCCTGCTGAATCAGTTACCTGTGTGTGCTTTCTGGATTTGATTTCTGCAACAAACTCTGACAACCACCTGTTCCCAGTCTACAACACAGCTCTTGCAGCAGTGCCAAAATTCCACAACCAATTGCACTCTGGTTCAAGTGACACTGAGGGCACAGATCAACCCTTGTGAGAGCTCTAACAGAGAGTGCTAAAGACCAGGGGACAGCAAAGAAATACAATCCTTCCATCTCCCCTTCCACCATCCTATCAGAACCTATCCTTACATCCCTCCACCATCCAGTCTCAACTGTCAGTACCTATCCTTCCATCCTCCCCCGCTGTCACAACTGATGAAGTTTCTTGGATGAGAAATGAAACATTTTGTTCTTCTTCCTCAAGGAAAAAAACAGTCCAGTTGTCTTTTGAAAAAGCACATTTGAGATTCAGTCTTGTTCTTTTTCTATTTCTTATGTATTAAATGCTCTCTAGTGTTGAGCTCAGGCCTCCATATAATTATATAGATTTTGGGGATGAAGATGCATCCCAGTAAACCAGCACCAGAAGACTGGATACAAAAGATCTCCACGGCCACCATGTACTTCCCCTTGGTGCTCAGGTAGGTGGGGACAAAGGTCAGCCAAACACTGCAGAAAACCAACATGCTGAAAGTAATGAACTTGGCTTCGTTGAAACTGTCTGGTAACTTCCTGGCTAGGAAGGCCACAGTGAAGCTGAGAAGAGCCAAGAGGCCCATGTAGCCCAAGACACAGTAAAACATGGTGATGGAGCCTTCGTGACATTCCGCTATGATTTCTCCATGGAGTGTCTCCATGTCCAAATCTGGAAACGGGGGAGACGTACCTAGCCAGATGGCACAAATACCTGCTTGAATTGAGGAGCAAAACCAGATAATAGAATAGGCCAACTTTTGGCCTACCCATTTGTGGAAGAGGCTCCCTGGCTTTGAGGCTAGGAATGCTACAACAACTGTGATGGTTTTGGCCAAAATAGAAGAAATAGCAACAGAGAAGATGATGCCAAATGTCATTTGTCGGAGGAGGCAGGTCGATTTATTGGGCTGTCCAATGAACAGAATTGAACAAAGGAAACAAAGGAGGAGAGCGATAAGGAGAACATAGGTGAGGTTACGATTGTTGGCTTTGACAATGGGAGTATCCCTTTGCTTAATGAAAATTGCAAGGACAAGACCTGTAGTAAGAGAGAAAAAAAGACCCAAAGCAGCGAAAGTAATGCCCAAAGATTCTTCAAAAGTCAGAAAGTTCAGTTTCTTAGGAATACATTGTACCCGAGCTTCATTTGGAAAATGATCCTTGGAGCAACCCTTACAATTTTCCATGTCTGGAAATAGAAGAAGATAAGATTATTTGGAAAGAACGCCAATCATCCTTTGGACTGGAAGCTACTTTATCTTCTGGTGTTTTGGAATGTATTTCAAATACTATGGAAAAGTGTATAGTCCATATCAGCATAGTCAGGGGTGGGTTCCAACTTACCTCGCTGCCGGTTTGCTCCCTCCCGCGCCACGTGGGCACGCCTTGTGGATGCACGCGCGCATGCGCAATAACAAAAAATCCGAATTTTTTTTTTAAAAAAAAAGTTGAAAAAAATATGGCAACCACATGCACAGTGCTGGAAGTTGGCTTCTGTGCATACTCAGAAGGAAAAATAAATAAATAAATAAAAATTCAACAACAAAAAAAAATTCAACAAAAATTCGAAAAAAATTAAAAAAAAAAAAAAAGATGGCGGCCCCCACGGACCGGCACCGACCGATCCAGTTCGGTGACGTCATTGTGACATCACCAGTGGGCTGCTTCCAGTTCGGGAGAACCGGTCCGAACCGGAAGAAACCCACCCCTGAGCATAGTGATAGTTATAGTCCCGTGATGGCGAACCTATGGCACACGTGCCAGAGGTGGCATGCAGAGCGCTCTCTGCTGGCACGTGCGCCGTCGCCCCAGGTCAGATCTCCGTGGCGTTTATTTCGTGAGCTTTTGTTTCCCTGCAAATGACGAAACAGAAGCTCACGAAAGAAAAAGATCTTGCCTCTTGCCGCGCTGCCGGTGTTGGGAGGCCCCGCCTCCCGCCGGCCAGCTGGTTTTTGGGTCTCTGCTGTGCATGTCCACACATGTCCGTGCATGTCTACGCATGCACACATTCGCACATGTCCATGCATGTGCGTGTTCGTGTGCGTATGCACCTTTCAGTTTGGGCATGCGCACGCACGAAGTTTGGGCACTCGGTGTCTAAAAGTTTCGCCATCTCTATTATAGTCCATATTACCTCTTGCTCACCCATGGCTTCATAGCAGCCCCTGCTGGATGATGCTCTATAGCATCTACTCCAACCTGCTTATACTCCAAAGTACCTGCTTGCAATGCCTATTCATCTGGAACCCTTAATTGACAGCTTAATTGCTTTCCTAAGACTGCAGTCACATTTGGTCCTTTTTAATGACCCACATGGACTCTGCGTTACAATAGTAACTGGGACTACTGAGATCAAAATGGGACAACTTGCTGTGGGCAATTCGCTGTGGCCAACTCAGCATGGGACAATTCACCATGACCAACTCAGCATGGGACAATTCACCATGACCAACTCAGCATGGGACAATTCACCATGACCAACTCAGCATGGGCCAATTCACCATGACCAACTCAGCATGGGACAATTCACCATGACCAACTCAGCATGGGACAATTCACCATGACCAACTCAGCATGGGACACTTCACCATGACCAACTCAGCATGGGACAATTCACCATGACCAACTCAGCATGGGACAATTCACCATGACCAACTCAGCATGGGACAATTCACCATGACCAACTCAGCATGGGACACTTCACCATGACCAACTCAGCATGGGACAATTCATCATGACCAACTCAGCATGGGACACTTCACCATGACCAACTCAGCATGGGACAATTCACCATGGCCAACTTGACATGGGACAACTCACCGTAGGACAATTCAACAATTCAATTCAATTATTTAAAATAATTTAAAAATTATTTTAATTTGTCATTCACATTTCATTTTGTCCCTATCTTTCCATCCTCTCTTTAATGATACTACTCCAAGATTTTTTTAATCTTAGTCTTGTTCTGCGGTGAGTTGTCCTGCAGCGAGTTGGCAGGAATGAGTTGGCCATGATGAGATGGCCCTGACGAATTGTCCTAGACTCCCTGAGATTACCATTGATAAGTGGTGCAGTTATGTGACATTGTGCTTTACGATGGCATCACTTAGTCATAGCAATCCCAGTCCCAATTATCATTTCAATGTTAGGACTACCTATACTGACATTCCTTCCTTTTCTATGCCAATTACATGGTCACAAGGATTCCACCATAATGGTCCTATCTGAAATTCTTAATTCTCCTTTTCATGCTACCTTGGTTCTGGAACATGTAATGTTTGATGGATATCCATCTCTTTCTTTAGCATGCACACAAATTCAGACACACCCATGGATACTCACATAAAAAAATGCTAATGTCCATGTGCATTTAAATAAATAAATTGATTGATTGCTGTATTATTACAAGTTACAATTAAAAATAAATATTAAAATGCACTGTAAAATGTGTGGTTATGATAAAATAATAATATGATGGCAGTTTTGTTTTTATCTTATTTTTCTTACCCTTCTGACTTGAGATCATTCTTTCTGGACATGGAGCACAATCATAGCAGCAAAAACATTTCCCTTCCTTCTTTGTCTTTCGGTATCCAGGTGGACAAGGGTCATTGCATAAGGAAAGAGGTGGCACCTATTTAAAAATAGGAAGGGACCATTATTAGGAACACAGTCTTAGAATTTGCTTTATGGTAAATGAATTACCAGTATTTAACATTTATAAGCATGTGGATGGACTAGCTGTTGGGGAGCAATTGAGGCATAAAGGTAGTCATAATTTAGTGATTGGAATTGGGATTGATGACTCGGTCATTAAGCAAAGCAGTCACTAAGAGAAAAGTCCCATGAGTATGGCTGTGCTTATGATTTTATCTCAGTTTTCCTTTGCTTTACAGTATCAGAAGGATGTGAACCCTAACAGCTGGCTGAGCCCAAACAGTAGGGAAGGTTTCTGGAACTGGACTCAGATAAAGTCAGATAAAAGGGCAAATCTTATAGCCTCCCCCCTACCCCATTTCCTCGCCATTTGGAATGCTCACCCTGGCACTGGAATAATTTGCAAGAAGAGAATTAATATTTGTATTTACATTCATTCGAGAGAAAGGGATTGCAAGAGAGTAAGCAGGCACACAATAGGTAATATGCATCTACTGTAATTAGACCTACTGTCTGATCTTTTCTAAGACACTTTGAAGTGACTTTGGAAAGAAATTCTTATTTAAAACTATATCTATCACATGCTGATTTGTAGCACATGGGAAGTCTAAGCATGTGGCACAGGTTATGCATGAATTCTTTCACTGAAGATCATGCCATTGACACCCACCTGAGTGAATTTTTTGTTCCACTGGATTTGGTCTTTCTTAATCATGAAGGTTTTCAATGGAGGATCCAGCTCCCCAACTTGGACTTTTATGTAAGATTTATTTGGGAATGTGACCAAGTTTATAATGTCAAATCCAGCTACTAATTCACCCTGTTGATTGAATGTAATTTCATCTCTAGCACTGTTGTTGAATGAAATCCTCTGCAGAAATGAATGTAGCTAATAAGAGACAGAGTGGGATACGGTACGGAAAGAAGTGAAAAGAACATTAAAGAGCTATTATTTCCAATAATTTATCTGGATGGATTGAGATTTTCTACCAATAAAAGAGAAAAATTGAAGAAAAACAGTTGCTAATGGGTAGCATCTAGCTCTTTAGGCACTACTTATGGAAATGAAAAGTGAAATGTTAAATCAGCATAATGTTAGATGATAATGTAAAATCACATCCAAAATAATGATTGGAGGGTTTAAAAGATAGTACCAGCTTTAGCATCCATGGAAACTAAGCCTGTCTCTAACAATATGAGAAATATATGTTTATGTTGTATTGAGATGTAAAGGAATGCAATCCTTTGCTTATTGTTGAATAAGAAAAATATTCAGGCTGGAATTCAAATCTTTAAAAACAGAGCAATATTCTAATTTTGTTCTTATATGTGAGAAGAGGGTGACAAAATATTACTGCTCATAAATAGATCAGTCACATAATTTCTCTACTACAAAACTATCAGATCTCAATTGTTTAAGGAAAGTAACATCATCATATAATGAGGAATAGAGTGAATCTAATAAAAAAAAATGAACAGAGAAAAGAACTCTACACCAATGTAGGTAAGCAGAGTTCTTTCTTATTCCTCTAAATCTCAAACTCATGTAAACATACTTCTAACTTCCCTCTCTTCAGAATGGCAAATGAATGAGCATTTCAGATCAAATGTAGACATTTGATCTGCAGAAAAAAACTGAAAAACTGCAGAAAAAACAATTACTGCCAACCTGCCTTCCATTGAGGACCTGTATACTGCACGAGTCAAAAAGAGGGCCGTGAAAATATTCACTGACCCCTCGCATCCTGGACATAAATTGTTTCAACTCCTACCCTCAAAACGACGCTATAGAGCACTGCACACCAAGACAACTAGACACAAGAACAGTTTTTTCCCGAACGCCATCACTCTGCTAAACAAATAATTCCCTCACCACAGTCAAACTATTCACTAAGGCTGCATTACTATTACTATTAGTCTTATCATCATTCCTATCACCCATCTCCTCCCACTTATGACTGTATGACTGTAACTTGTTGCTTGCTTACGATTTATATTAATATTGATTGTTTCCTGATTGCTTATTTGTACCCTATTACAATCATTAACTGTTGTACCTCTTGATTCTTGACGAATGTAGCNTATTCTATTCTATTCTATTCTATTCTATTCTATTCTATTCTATTCTATTCTATTCTATTCTATTCTATTCTATTCTATTCTATTCTATTCTATTCTATTCTATTCTACTCTACTCTACTCTACTCTACTCTACTCTACTCTACTCTACTCTACTCTACTCTACTCTACTCTAGTCTACTCTATTCTATTCTACTCTACTCTACTCTACTCTACTCTACTCTACTCTACTCTACTCTACTCTACTCTACTCTATTCTATTCTATTCTATTCTATTCTATTCTATTCTATTCTATTCTATTCTATTCTATTCTATTCTATTCTATTCTATTCTTCTATTCTATTCTATATAAATAGCAGCTGACAGAAAGAGAGTTGCCGGTTTCCCCCTGTTCTTGTTGTTGTTAGCTGGTACCCTAATAAAGGGATTTCTCTTGGAACCATCTCGTCTCAGTTCTTAACCGCCCTCGTTCTCCCGACAGAACAGATAGTAATGGGGACTGCAAGAATTGTTGTTGCTGAGTGATGGAATCACGTGGTTCCAGGCTTTATGGCCGTGTCTCTTTGTGACAGCTTCTGATTCCAATTGCCACAGTAGCCCAAGGACTACCTATAATCTCTGAGTAAACTACTGTAATAGAATAAGAAAACTTGTAATGAGATATTCAACATTGTACCATTCTATTGTATCCATGGAGAGAATTTCAGATAGGCTTTCATAAAGAGCACATTTTACCTGCCAAGGGTGTACATTCTGGAATGACTCCTTGGTTTCTTCCCTCCTAACTCTGTGCTTCAACCTAGATGTCGGAGCAGCATGTAAGGCATGTGCCAAAGCATGAACCGCATTGTAAATGCTGTAGCTGTGGCCAGTCACGCTCATTTCAAAATAAAATGCAGAGAGATCCTCCAGCCTCTCATCCCCAGTACATGCCTCATCAACGTTTCTTGCTTTGTCAGAATTAGGAACATAGCAATCAAATGCTTGCTCCCAGAAATGTTTGATAAAGCTGTTTCCCTTTGCATCAGCAAGCTTGACCTTCTGAAGAAATTTCTGGAAGCCCAGAATCTGTTTGGAGTGAATTGCAAAGGAAAGAGCCCCATGGAACATCTGGGTATCAAGTCCTTTATGCACAGCATGCAATGTGAAATCTATCTGTGCAGTTGTGATCCATACTTTTCCTGTAGCGATTTTCTCTTCATGTTCGGAATCAGTTGGAAAGAGACTTGTGGCCACTGCAATAGATGCCACCCATATAAAGGCTATCGTTTCCCCATATACAATGACGGCATTGGCTTTTTTCTCTGTAAATATGTGAATACGACTCACTATTTGGTCCACCATTTGGAGAAAGTCACCGAAATGCATAATTTGGTCAAGTCTCTCAGCAAACTCTAAACAGATTCTATTCTGCAAAAGCTTTTGCTCCAGAGTCCTTGAGAAACGTTCTCCAGCTTCATCGTCTATGGTGATGAGTCCTACCCATTTCCACCTGAAATGCAGAAGGAGCTGGACTAAACCCTCATACTGAAGGGCTTCATTTGGGACCATACGGTAGAAGGAAGGGAAATGTGATTCGGCAGTGACTTCAGATTCAAATGACCCATAAGAAATCTAGGGGAAGAAAAGAACGAAACATGAGAATGAGAAAGGAACACAATGGGTATAGTTAGATTTATTTTATATAAAGGAGAATAGTTGTAGCTCAGGGTTCAAATGAGGGGTCTTTGGTGCTTTCTGAGCTTGGTTGTTTTCTTGCAGAGGTTTCATTACCCAAACTAGGTAATATCATCAGTGCTTGCTAGCATGATTGCTTGACTGGCACTGATAATGTTACCTAGTTTTGGTAATGAAATGTCTGCAAGAAAACAACCAAGCTCAGAAAGCACCAAGGACCCCTCATTTATATACTTTCTTTACAATACATTTAATTCCAGTTTTATTTCTTCTTCCAGACGAATCCCAAACATAATTTATATAAATATATATACTTTTGTATCTATTTCAGGACTTCTGTTCAATGGATTTTATGCTAATGGTAATGCAGCCAACATGTCTAGAATCAGTAAAATCCCATTTAAAACAGATAAGATTCCTTCAAACAGCCGGTTGGAATAGTGGTTAAGGCATTAAGTTAGAAATCAGGAGACTGCGAATTCTAGTTCTGCTTGAGATATAAAGCCAGTTGGGTGATCTCAGGCCCGTCACTCTCTCTCAGCCCTAGGAAGCAGGCAATGGCAAACCATTTTTGAAATCTTGTCAAGGAAACTGCAGGTCCTTCTCAAGGCAGTCACCAGAAGTCAAGACTGACTTGAAGGTGCGCGCGTGCACACACACACACACACACACACACACACACACAAAACCAAGAACAAAAAAATAAAAAAACAAAAACAAAAATTCCTTTATTGCAACTTTTTGTATTCATCTTTATTAAGGAACCGTTTTCATTTTATTTGTCCCACTGAAATCAAGTATAAAAAAGCAGATCTTTTTCTTCTAAATCTATGTAAATTTTTGATTTAAGAGCATAGACAACGTATTTTTCCCCCTCATGAGTAAATTATGTTTTCTATTTAGTCGTAACCCAGATGATTTATTATTGAAAGTAGTATTCAGATTTAATCTTCTACAGATGATGTCCACTGGAACCAAGTTAATTATGACTTTTTACAAAAATTAAAAAGTCTATATTACAACCACAGTTTCTGGATATATAACTATATCCTTAATATACTATAGGTAATGTTTGCATAAGTGTAATCATACTGGAATTCCACATTTTATTCTGGCTTTTGTATTTTTTTTATTCATTTATGTATCTTATTTTAACTCATTGGGATGATTATAAGAAGCAGCAAACAGAGGGAATGATCTATGATTGATATTCCAACTGATACATTAGATCCTACCTGTGGAATTTTATAAAGGTGAAAAATATCTGCCATGCATGAAGATGTATCAGAGCTCAATCCTCCAACGATACCTATGACTTTTCTTTTAGTATGACATATGTAATTGGGGACAATCGTATGCAATTTGAAGAGCAGATCCAGACAACTTTGATAGGTCATCTTTGATTCAGAGTAGCTGTCATAGATGTGGAATCCAAGAGTAACATTTGGCAAGATCTGTTGATTCTCATTGATCTCATTAATGGCAAACACTAAGGCCAAGACGTGTTGGTAGAATTTTGTCACCACGCTGAAAATAAAGCAACCTGTCTTCATAAAATAATTCTACCATGTTTTATCTCTCTGAATGCGACGGGAAAAGCCCATCCTAACAAAGACAGTTTTGAGGCATTTCTACTGGAATAAGGGATTTCTCTTTAAGGTTACATTTCCTGGAATCCATGTAGACTTCTACATTTTAATGAAGTACTAGGCATTTTATTCTCCTTTGGTGCTCTTTGAGGTTGCCTGTGTTTTTTTTTTTTTTGTTTATTTTTTAT
>QLTV01000607.1:25279-56689 GCA_003457575.1 Thermophis baileyi | reverse complement strand
ATCTATCTATCTATCTATCTATCTATCTATCTATCTATCTATCTATCTATCTATCTATCTATCTATCTATCTATCTCTAAATACAGATAAAATAGAACTGAGGTGTCCTTGGTGCTCTCTGAGTTTAGACCCCGAGATACAAATATTCTCATTTAATGGTATGATAGAACTATCTACAACAGGGCTGTCAAACTCGTAGCCTGCAGGTCAGATGCGTCATGCGCTGGCCAAGCCCACACCCAGTTTAGTGAAGGGGGAAAAAGTTGCAATACATCAGGTGACGACGCCATGAGTTTGACACCCCTGATCTACAAGAGATACAAATATTCTCATTTAGTGGTATGATAGAACTATCTACAAGATACTGTAACTAGAAATTTTAATTAAGAGGAAGCATCAGATTAAAAGCATAACTAATAGTATATATTAGGGCAGGAAACAAATACTTACAGTGAAATTTGAATTGACTCCTGAGAAGGGTTCTGGGTGAAAGAAAATGTAGGGAACAGATAATGAACATGTGACACCATTCCACCAATGAGGAGGTCACCTGCCTGGTACCATTCATGCTGAATATAAAGGCCATCATTTCTAATGCATTTAACTGTTTGTGCTTTGATTGCTCTGTGGGACAGCAGCATGATCACAATCTTCATCAACCATTGGACAAAAATTCTACCAAATCTTGTATCTTTCAAACTATGGGGAAGCACCATTTCTGGTACTCTCTGGATCCTATATTTAGATAAGCTGGCTTTAAGCTTTAGCAAAGCATTTTCTTTGGCCAAAATGCTCTTAAAAGACTCACTATATAAAGAGACTGCAAGGATCAAAGTCCCTGACGACTATTCTGCCCAAATGTACTGTAGCTGTTCTTTATCTCCACTGAAGACTTCATTCCTGGATGTTTTGTTCAGTTAAAAGCCACTAGAGTTTTGATGTGGCAAACTAATTACAGTATTTCTGACAACTGAAAGGAAATTAAGGTGTGATGCCTTCCGTGGCAAAACCACTTAAGTAAACATGTTGATTGATAGAACATTGAAAAGAACTTATTTTGCTTACAGAATTATTGCAACCATGCTGAAATTCCAGAATGAATCATAGTGATATCTTGGATGGGTAGAATGACAGGTTGTTCTGGGTCAGGACGCCTAAGCATTGCTCCTTGAAGGAAGGAAGAGGGAAGGAAAAAGAAGACGAAGGAAGGAAGGAAGGAAGGAAGGAAGGAAGGAAGGAAGGAAGGAAGGAAGGAAGGAGAATATAATGAGAGGGAGGGAGGGTATGAGGGAAGTCCTGCATTAGCACTTGGCCACCAGCAGCCCTGCTGCCCTTTCACCATTCCCTTGTCTCCTCCTCCTGACTTCTCCTGGTGGTCTCTCATCCTATCGCTGACGATGCTTTGGTTACAAAGCTGGGTCTCCTTGCATGGAGAGGGAGTGGGCTTCCCTCTGACCCACACACTTTGCCCCTCCACACACACCATGTGCAACCTGGCCAAGGAGAGTGAGAACAGCAGCAGAAGCCTCGAGGAGGAGGTAAAAGCGCAGCCAGGCACTACCTTGGGGAAGCGGGGCTAGGCTGGGCTATGAGGTCCTGGTGCCCTGGGAGATCGAGGGCCAGACCAAGTGCTTGTCCTTCGCTGCCTAGGTCTCTGGACAGCCTGCGCCACTTTCCGGGAGTCCTCTGCATGGCCTGAGAGGGACGACGAGGCTCCTCTGGAGGACAAGGGTTTGGGGATGTCCCTGGTCTCGCTTTCCTCCGCTGGAGACAATGGATCCCCCGCAGCCCCGCCTGGTCCACCACAGGTGCCCTCGACACAAGTGACACTGGCCACACCCACCCTGGCCATGCCCCCACCTGCCGGCCACCCAAGGTCAAAAACAACCCTGATCATATATCATATTTCACTATTGGGATGATATTGGGCAGGCGATGAGTGGTGCCTGGTTTACTCCAGATATAACATTTAGGATTGAGTCCAAACAGTTCAATCTTGGTTTCATCAGACCAGAGAATCTTGTTCCTAACCATCTGAGAGTCATTCAGGTGTTGTTGTTTTTTTAGAAACTCCAAGTGGCCTTTCATATATTTTGCGCTGAGGAGAGGCTTCCATCTAGCCACTCTGCCATAATGCCCAGATCGGTGGAGGGCTGCCGTGATACTTATCTTTCTGGAACTCTGTCCCATCTCCACACAGGATCTCTGGAGCTCAGTCAGAGTGACCATTGGGTTCTTGATCACACCTCTCTTACTAAGGCCTTTTTTTCCTGATTACTCAGTTTGACCAGGTGACCAGCTCTTGGAAGAGTCCTGGTTGTGCCAAACTTATTCCATTTGAGAATTTTGGAGGCCATTGTACCCTTAGGAACCTTCAGTGCAACATAAATTTCATTGTACTGGGAAGGAGGCAGCGGGCGCATGCGTCGCTTCGGCCCAGCCCACGCCATTCCAGCAGGCACACATGTGCACAGGAGGCAGTGGGCACACGTGCGCACAGGCCCAGACCACCCCATCCTGGTTTATGCATGTGCAACCACATCCTGTGCGTATGTACGCATGCCAGGATGGCGTGGGCCGGGACTGTGCCACATCCTGTGCCCACGCGCGCCCACCGGGTGTCAGGGTTCCAAGTAACACCCCCAACAGAATCAAAACTCCGAGGCAAACATCTTCCTCAAAGCACAGATTTATTAGGCATGTCATATTGGCACATCTGGGGAAACCCGAATCTAAAATCCCCCTGGGTTTCCCTAGTAAAAAGTTACATTTTTCCTCCTCCTGCCCCTTCAGACCATCACATGGCCCAATCAGGTCACAGTCCAAAGTTTATCCAGACTCACTTCCCGCCTCTTCACACCTGGTAGGAATGTCCTTGGCTCACAGAGGAAATAATTTTATTTTGGTTACAAAGGCCTTGATATCTCTACCTCCCCCCTCCCATTACCACAGCTTGCCCAGTCACTGCTGTGGCAGCCCTGAAGATGCTAAAGCAAATGGCTCCAGGGCTGACACCGGGATGGGAAGGGCTGGGCCGAAGCGATGCAGGCCGGCCGCTTACCATTTCCAGGACGGCTGCATGGGCTGTGTCTGACCACATTGCAGGCCGCATCAGGCCCACAGACCTTGAGTTTGACACCCCTGGACTAGAATATCTTTCCTTTGTGATAGTCAAAGTTCTTTAAATGATTCATTTGGTGATCTTGTTAATTTATTACTACTTGACTTTTTAATTGTACAATAGTAGATTTCTTTTGTTTTCTATATTTGTTTTCTTGTATGCATGTTGGAATTATATTAATGCAACTACCTGAGATTAAAAAAGGAAAAATAAATAATTTCAGAGAAGAGAAGGGAAGGGAAGGGAAGGGAAGGGAAGGGAAGGGAAGGGAAGAGAAGAGAAGAGAAGAGAAGAGAAGAGAATAAAATAAATTTGGTAATTTTTGAGGGCTTATCTACATCAGTCTGACAGCACCCTTTCCTGCAGCAGGAATAAATATGTCATCAAGGAAAGATGTTCTTTTAAACTACTTCTCAAAATCACCCTTTATTCCTGAAGGCATGCCCTCATAATGCAGAAATTTGCAGAGAAATACATTTTATCTATTTTTTTATATATCCAAGCAAGTGGTACTCAAGAAACAACTGTCTAGCACAGTGATGGCGAACCTTTTTCTTCTTACGTGCCAAAAATGGGAGTGCGCGCACGCTAGCACGTGCACGTGCCAGCACACAACCCCCTCCACACACGCCGCACTGCGCATGTGTGCATCCCACTCATGCGCCCCCCCATTGGGCTGTTTTTAACCCTCCAGAGGCTTCAGGAGGCTTCCCTGAAGCGTCCAGAGTGCAAAAAAAAAAATGGCCCAATGGGCAAACCAGAAGTCCGCCGAACTTCCGGTTTGCCCGTTGGGCTGTTTTTCGCACTCCGGAGGCTTCAGGGAAGCCTCCTGAAGCCTGGGGAGGGCGAAAACGGCTGGGGAGGGTGAAAATCAGCTGGCCAGCACGCGCATGCGCACTGGAGCTGACAGGGCAACGCCTCGCGTGCCCTCAGATATGGCTCCACGTGCCACTTGTGGCACACGTGCCATAGGTTTGCCATCACGGGTCTAGCATTTTCTAAGTTGTAATTAAATTATATTCTACATCTACTTATTTAGTTATACAAGAGAAGAGAAATAACTGAAAGATAATAAGGCACATAATCACACATAATAATTTGTCTTCCTGGATGTTAAGATTGTGGAGCTGCACCATGGACATCTAGGTTATAGTCTATCTTCAGCCAATTCTGCCCATAGCCTGGAGTTTGATCCTGTTGGGGCTCAAGGTTGGCTCAGTTTTCCATTCTATGGGTCAATAAAATGAAGACCCATATTGTTGGAGGCAATATGCTGACATTGTAAACCAGTCAGAGAGTACTGTAAAGCACTAGGGGGCAAATGCTATTGCTATAGCATCTCATTGGGCAATCTGATTTCATATGGTGATTTTTTGGGGGGAAAACAGGAGATAGAATATATATGCTGCATTGAGTCCTGTATGAGATGAGTGGAATATCAGTCATACACACACATAAGCCTATAAATGCACACACACACACACACATCATACAAAAAAAAGGAAACTTGACTCAGTCAACAAACCTATCTAAAATTTAAGTCTTTCTTCGAATAAGCTGTTCTCGATTATTCAGTTCGGGTCGTACCACAATAATATAGCATTTAGGGAAAAAGATGCAACTGAGTAACCCAGTGCTGGAGGCCAAGATGGAGAAGATCTCCACAGCCACCATGTATTTTCCTTTGGTGCACAAATAGGTTGGGATGAATGACAACCAAACACTGCAAAACACCAGCATGCTGAAGGTGATGAACTTGGCTTCATTAAAACTATCTGGCAACTTCCTGGCTAGAAAGGCCACAGTGAAACAGATAATAGCCAGAAAACCCATGTAGCCTAAAATGCAATAAAACATGGTAACTGAGCCTTCATTACATAAAACGATGACTTCCTCAGTCATTGAGTGCACATCCATATCAGGGAATGGGGGAAAAATTGCCAGCCACAGAACACAGATTCCTGCTTGAAATATGGAGCAGGTGAACACAATGGAATAAGCCAGTCTTTTCCCCACCCATTTCCGCACCCTGGATCCTGGTTTGGTAGCCATGAAAGCCAAGACCACTGAAATTGTTTTTGCCAGAATGCTAGAAAGGGAGACAGAAAAGACGAAACTGAAAGTGGTCTGGCGAAGAAAGCAAGTTGCTTGGTTGGGTCTTCCAATAAACAACAAGGGACAGAGGAAACACAAGAGGAGGGAGATGAGAAGAATGTAGGCGAGACTTCGATTGTTGGCTTTCACAATGGCCGTATCATGCTGCTTCAGGAAGATGCCTAGGACCAGAACTGTGATCAGAGAAAGTGAAAGTGCTGAGAAAGTTGCAATGATAGCCAAAGGATCCTCAAAAGCGAGAAAGTTTGGAATTTTAGGAAGGCATTGATCCTGCAATTTGCTTGGATAGTGATCCTCTGGACAGCTGAGACATGTTTCTGAATCTAAAATCAACAAACATAAATTTACTCAGAAAGAGTCACAATTCAAATCTCTGATGTAACATGCTCACAGAAACCCAGATGTATATTCATACAGTTAATGTGATGCAGCAAAGTATTCTTATATTAAATGGCTCTGAATGTTGCCCTATTATTTGTAGCTAAAGTTTTTATTTATTTCCTGCCTGGAGTATATGGGCAAGATTGTGATTTGTCTTTCATCCCTTTGCTTTTAAACATGTTACAGATCCATCTTTCTATATCACGGTTTAGGAACAAATTCTTTAGATTAGCCAGGAAGTTTCTTCAAATAGTTTTCTAGTAGCTCTTGGCAACTACTGCTTTTTAAATGTTCACGTAAAATGCCTTGAAATGGAGAAACAGTTGCTTTGCTTGGGGCTCATAAAAGCAATTTTATGCGTGCGCATGCAGTTTGGGCACTCGGTGTCTAAAACGTTCGCCATCACTTTTCTAAACTATTAAATTCACAGTCTCTAGATTATTTTGTTCAATTCTTTTCCAGATTAGATGATTAGTTGTTATTAAATGAACTATTATGAAATATTATTTGTGAAGTTCATTTTTACCTAAAAAGAGTGATTCTAACAGTCAAATGCCAATGGAGAAATGTTGGAAGATCAACAACTGAGTTCTCTAACTAAATATTTATAAAGGAAAAGTTGCATTCCAGATCATTTCATTTTTATACATACTGAATCTGGAGAACAGTTTCTTACATTTTTTTCCTGAACCACTTTCTATAACTTTGCACAATGTGTCCTACCTTCTTGGTTTGAAAACATCCCATCTGGACATGGAGCACAATTATAGCAGCAAAATTTCTCTCCCCCCTTCTTTTTCTTACTGTAGCCAGGTTGGCACTTTTCATTACACAGGGAAGGAGGTGGTACCTATCCAAAAATATAGAAATGGTTCTAGTATTGAGGAAATCCTTGGAGGATCCATCTCACATTTGATGCTTCACTCAATGTATTTGAGGAATCATCTACTATGTGTTTCCAGAATAGGAAACTGTATCTCTTCAATTAAGATTTTCATTCCTACAATGATGTATGTTTCAACTAAGATAGCACAAAATAAAATGACCCACTGATTTAATAATTTTTGCCAGATTGCTAAGACACACATGGATATCTAATTGTTTCCAATTACTGTTACTTGCATATGTTTGATTGAAGCAACTCAGTGTATTTACCCAAAGGGGCTTTTCCAAAAAGTAACTGGAATTTCCTGGTGTTTTCCTTGAAAACATTTCTCTTCTCCTCCAAAGAAGTTTCTCCAGGATGGGAAACAAAAAGTTTTCAAGGCAAAAAACCAAGAAAGTCCAGTTGCTTTTTGGGACAACCATGACCTGGATGATTGAGAATCTCTATAGACATTCAGTGAGTTTATACAATATGATAAATCAAATCAAAATAAAATGGGGGTTCTGCCTGTTCTAGAACACGGTCATTATGTGAGCATGTTTCATGAAATAGTCTATTGCATTAAGTCATTCTATTGGTTCATCTGTTTGGGCATGATGTACGAATGCAGGAATTAAGTTTGTGAACCCCAGTTTGGAATTTACTGTCTTCTGTGTACTCAGAGAATGCATGTTTCCAGTTCAACTGGTTTTCTAGTTTCTTTGTAGGAGGAACTTTCTGTGGGGTCAAAAAGGTCTTCTTTGGACCAGGAATCATTGTCCTGATCTATTAGCATCATTGGAAGTGAATATTGTTCTTTCAAAAACATTACTCTTATTTTCCCACCTGAGTGAAATCTCTCTCCCATTCAATTTTATCTTCATCAATAGTAAATCCTTTGTGAGGATCCAACCTTCCAACTTGGACCTTGATATAGGAATTATTAGGAAAAGTGACCAAGTTTGTAATATCAAATCCGCCTGCCAATTCTCCATGTTCATTAAACGTGATTTCATCTCCAGCACTATTGTTGAATGAAATCCTCTGAAGAAATGAATGAAGCTGCACAAGAAAGAAAAATAATGTAACAGGCTATAAAGGATTGCAATGTCTTTTCTCCCCCCTCCCCACAAATGCCTCCTGTTTGAAAGGCAAATCACACAACAAGGCAATGATTAAAATAGCAAATGTTTACTTGGATTCTATTCTTTTCTTTAAATCACAAAACTGTATCTCACTTATTTTGGCTATGCCCTGAGGGGGAATTCACTGCGGAAACAATTGTGTTTGGAAGAATTAGCAGTAAAAGCTGACACCAGCCAGAGCATAGAAAAATTCAAAGAAGTAGCACAAGATTGGAAAATGTGGAGAGACTTGACCCATAGATTCATGGAGAGTGAGGCATGACTGAATGGATAACATCATCAACATCATCATTATTTTATTTAAATGGGACTTCCAGTTGATGTCGTGGCGGGATCGGACACATGGAGCGGGTCTCCACGTTCCCGTGCCAAGTTCTCTCTGTTGGTGGGCTCCAAAAGGAGCCAAAGCCACCCTGTAGGGGTGGTGAAGCAAAGAGGGGCGCCCTGTGAGGTTGCGGAGAGTCGCAACTTTCTTGCCTAGACAGCCGGGGTTTTCTTTTCCTCTCAGCCACAACGAAGAGAAGAGGCAGCCTAAAGATGGCTGCCACAAAGCTGGGACAGCCAAGGAACAGCTAAGACTGGTGCTGGAGTGAAGTAGGTGAACAGTGACTGGAACTGGGGGAGAGGATTCCTTTTTACTTAAAACCTAACCCCAAGGAATAATCTAGAACTATTTGCTTAGAACTATTTGTTAAAGTGGCGATTAAGCATTCTGAGAAAAATACCAGACCGGAAGGGAAAGAATTAAAGAGAGAAAAATAGTATGCTTCTAAAAACACAGGAAATTGGACTGTTAAACTGGGATGAGGTGGCAATGGGAAGGCATTTTAAAATGCTGGAATTATTTACTTAAAAAACTTATCCTGCTTTTATAATGGAATTACAATAAAAATTACAATTAAAATAAAATCAGATTGACTAGTGGCAACACTGAAATTTAAGTTGAGAGCGCCACCTGCTGATGAAAGGAAAACATATAAACCTGGAAATACTTATTTGAAGGACTGAAAATACTTACTGGGCTATATCCAACTACCCCACCACTACTGGAGATTTAAATATGAGAACAAGGAAGATATTCAATTAAAGTGACCTCTGAATATTATGCTAGAAGATTGAACCTATAAAGGGGACTCAAAGATGCTTTTGGATAACTCCCTGGACTATTTAAATGGAACTGATTGATTATCCATGGGATACAAAGAACTGTGATTAATGTATTTCTTGAAGGGCAACTTTAGGTCTGAATAAATGGTTCTTGGACTATTGGACAAAAGTGGTATTTATTAAAACAAGATAAGATGCTACATAAGGAGGAAACGAGTGGAACTGTGAATGAGATGGCGATCTTTCAAAGCATAAAGGACATTATGGAGAAACGATATAAGGAGATTATGGAAAAAATGGAAAATATTATACAAGAGACAATGAGTAAAGATCAAGACACTCAGAAAAGGGAAGAGCTAGCAGAAGGAATGGAGGAAAAGATAGAACCGAGGACCAGGAAACAAAAGAAGAAGACAAGGAGGAGACAATAATAAAAATAACAATGACTGATGAATTAAACCAGGGGAAAAATATTTTAAGAGAGTTAAAAAGAGAATTGGAGATACAGAAAGATATTTTGAAAGCTAGGCAGTGGAAGAAGTGATTGGCATTAGAACAATATATTGAAACATGGAATAATTTAATAATGAAAGATTATAACTTAATATAAATGTGTTTTATTATTAGAAATACATAAGCTGGACAAATGTAACAACTATGATTAATATTACTAGTTCTATTTGTATTAAAATGTATGACATCCAGGTGCCACACTGTTCACACATCGATATGTATATGTAAAATAAAATAAAAAACTTGGAACAATATTTTATTTAAATGGTTAAGTAATAAATTATGGGAGTGATTTAGGACTTATTCTAATTAGAAAAGTTCAGATGGGAAGATACGTGCATGAGATATTTCCTTAATTTAAATATACATCCACACTCTCCTTTATATGTGATCATAAATTTCTACAAACAAGAGACTCATAGAAAGGAGATGAACCTTATCCAATTGTTGCACTGAGAAACAGATTTATTCAGACATGGACTACCATGATGTAAGCATTCTAGAAATATTCCAATTCCAGGAGTTCCAGAAAGAGATTGAATTTTGTCAAATGGACAAATTACCTGAAGAAAATATGGTAGACTCCCCCAGAAATGAAGAAGAACATTGGGAGATCAGGAATATATCACAGATACATCCATATGATTGCCTTATTGGTATGACTTAAGCAGGGGTGGGTTCTAACTTACCTCACTGCTGGTTCGCTTCCCCCTGCGCCGCGTGGGGGCGCTGCGTGGGCATGCCGCATGGGTGCACGCACGCTTCACACGCACGCTTTGCACGCACGTTTCACACATGCACGCACTTCACACGCGCGTGCATGTGCAATGCAAAAAAATTAACCCCCCCCCAAAAAAGCCAAAAACAAGATGGTGACGCATGCGCAGTGCCGGAAACTTGGCTTCTGTGCATGCGCAGAAGAAAAAAAAAACCCAGAAAAAATCCCCCCCCATTTTTTTTCAATAAATAAATAAATAAATAAATAAATAAATAAATAAATAAATAAATAAATCAAAAGATGGCAGCGTCCACAGACCAGCACCGACCTAACCGGCTCCTTGACATCATCGTGACGTCACCAGTGGGTTGCTACCGGTTCGGGCGAACCGATCCGAACCGGGAAGAACCCACCTCTGGACTTAAGCCATGGAATGGAAATTGTCCATTTTTTCATGCCAGCTGATATCAACAGACTTCTTTCTTGCTCTTTTATAAAGGTCGGTTTGAGTGTCAGGAAGACAATCTTTGCATGCATGTCTCTCTACATCTTAGCTTCCATTGGTTCTGTGTCAGATCTGCCATCAAACCGCTACAGCCCTGCTTCACTTCGCTTTGATGGCTGCCTGCTCTATATGTTGGGAGGGGAAATGGGAAGACAGGGAAGGGGATGACAGGAACTAGAGGTGCCATCCAGAGACAACAGTTGAAAGATCCAAGGACAAGCCTGGAAATGGAATGCAAAATGCCCATCCCAACGAGGCACCAAAATGTGAAACTGTTACCAAAACACCTAATTTGAGCCTTACTGGACATCACCAAGATGACCAAATGGAGAGGGTGTGGGAGAAGGGAGACCAACTGCAACTAAGTGGAAAATTCTCAGATCTGGCTTTGCTGTGCTGTAACTACTTGACTTCAGTAAAAGTATATCGTTCACTACAAATGGAGTTGAAGGTCTTTCTTTCCTGAACACCCAAGCTGCAACAGGTCTGACACTTTGTTAGGCCCCGTCTTTACAAGCTTTTCATGGAACAATGTATGACTCACTTAAAAACAAGCTAGGGAAAATATGTAAAACATAATTTTTGGAATTCTTTTTATCCATTTAATAATAGCTCTACTTTTGGTTATGTGAGCTAGAAGAAAAATCTTGGCGAGCATAAAATAGAATTCTTGACCACATTCTGAGCTGCTACCCAATAGTTTTTTTCCCCTGATATATTTTTTTTGCAGGGAGCGGGGGCTAGATTGGGCCCATTTTCAAAAACCTTCTTTCTTTTGCTGGTTTACAATAGCATTATTAATCATTTCTTTGCCCTATTTAAAATCTTCCCAAAACACCCCCATTTCCTTAGATTATGCAATAAAAACCATTCAACGCATTAAACAAATTGGTTACACTTGTATTCTTAATATAAAGTGTGCTTTGGTTTCTAGAAATAATCAATGGCATCCTAATCAGTGGTTGGTTTGTTTATCCAAGTTTAAAAGATAAAGACTTGCTCAAGTTGAGATCAACACACAACAAAAAGGACTAGAGGTGATATCATAGCAGTGTTCCAACATCTAAGGGGCTACCACAAAGAAGATGGGGTCAACCTATTCTTCAAAGCATCTGAGAGCAGGTCAAGAAGCAATGGATGGAAACTAATCCTAAAAGAAAGGAGGAATTTCCTGACAGTTATAACAATAAATCACTGGCATGACTTGTCTCCAGAAGTTGTGGGTGCTCCAACACTGGAGGTTTTTAAGAAGAGATTGGACAACCATTTGGCTGAAATGGTACAGGGTTTCCTACTTCAGCAGGGGGTTGGACTAGAGGACCTCCAAGGTCCTTTCCAACTCTGTTATTCTGTCATTCTGTTATTCACAAATCCATGCAGGCTTCTGGTAACACTCTGGAGGTCTTTTGCCTTTCAAAATCTACCTTATAATTTTTGGGTCTTCTGGTGATCTCCCAAGAAAAGCATCAACTGGATGTGATCCTGCCTAGCATCCAAGAACAGAAAATGTCAGATGGATCTTGTCAATATTTTTAAACATTGTGTTTTTTCATTCAAGTGATATTACCTGCCAAGGTTTCACATTCTGAGGTGATAGTCTGCCTGTATGTTCCAATGGTCTGTGGTTGACTCTGGTCGAGTCCATTGCATGTAAGGTATGAGCCAATGCATAGACAGCATTATAGATACTATAACTATGACTGAGCATGCTCATTTCAAAGAATGGTGCAGGAAGATCCTTTAAGGTTTCCTTTCCAGTACATGGTTCAAAGGCAAGATTTAACACATTCATTTTGGAAAGGAAACAGTTGAATGCTTGTGGCCAGAATTCATGGATAAAACCATCTTTTTCTTCCCAAAAGGGATTTACAGTCTCAAGAAATTGTTGAAAACCTTGAATTTGCTTTGAGTGAATGTTGAAAGAAAGAGCTCCATGGAAGATTTGGGGTTTAACATCAATAATCTTTTGAAAGTGAAATAAGGTGAAATCAATTTGGGCTGTAGTAACCCATACCCTTTTTGGACTGTACTTCTCCTTTTCCCATGGAAATATATATTGCATGGTCTGAGTTGTTTGTATAGCAACTGCCAACCAAGTAATGGATGCAGTTTCTCCATGAACAATGACAACTTTAGCTGTACTTAACATAAAATTCTTCAAAATGTCCATTCTCTCAAAGATCATTGTATCTATTTCATCAAAAAAATAGATATGTTTTGTCAACCTTTCCGAGAAAGCTGGACAGATTCCTTTCTGTAAAAGTATTTGCTCAACTGTCCGTAAGAAATACGTTCCACTCTCATCATCTGTAGCCATGAGTCCCATCCACCGCCATTGGAAATACAGAATCAATTGGACAAGTCCTTGGTACTGAGGTAATTCACTGGGAACCATGCGTAGAAAAGGAGCAGAATGGATCTGATCATTGGAGGCTGGTTCAAATGAGCCATATGAAATCTCAAAAAAATAAATAAATGAAAATTTCAGAGTTCAAACAGGGATTCTAGGTCCCCTTCACCTCTACCCCAGGAATCATTGATTGATTTAAGCACATTTTTTCTTATCCAGAAATGCCAGTACAAGTCTGTCAATGAAGACTCTCAGTTATCTGGGCAAAAGTGTCTGAAGTTTAAATCATGGCAACTGGACATCTTTATTGTTTAACTAGAGTCATTTTGGTGCTCATCCAGTTTTTTGCCCTTGCTTTCTTCCTAGGGTTGAGAGTGAGCACTCCACAAAGCCAGAGCTGCAAATGCTGCAACAATGGTGCCCACACATGTCTGCCCAACATGTGGCAGAACATTTCGTGCCCGTATAGGCCTTACCAGCCACCTGCGGACACATCGTGGACAGCCCACAACCTGTTAGATGTCAAGGTCCTCTTCGAACACAATGGACGAACATCATCAGGGTTGAGAATGACTAGCCCAAGGTCATCCAGCTGGCTTCATTTCAAGACAGGGTTAGAAATCCTGGCATTAGGTTTCCAGCGTAGTGCCTTCACCGTTACAACAAACTGGCTCCTAGATATTCAAATTACTCTGGCCTAATCTAAATCATCTGAATCTAGTGCACAACATTTATGAATATGATATTGTAAATACTGAAATCAATTCAGCCTTTTGTTTTCACCTTATCACGTCACTCTCACCTAAAGGATCATTATAGTGGTAGCGTTAATGAAGGTGAAAGATTAATAAAAATGGAGACTTTCTCATGTATTACCTGTGGAGTCTTATAAAGATGTAAGATATCTGCCATGCGTGAGGTTGTATCAGAGCCAAATCCCCCAATAACTCCTATTACGTTTTTCTGACTGCCACATTTGTAGTTTGGAATGAACTCTTGTGAAGTGAAGAGCAGGTCCAAAATGGTGCGGTAAGTCATCTTTGAATCAGAGTAGCTGTCAAAGATGTGGAACCCAAGAGTAGCGTTGGGTAAAATCTTGGGATTATTATTGATCTCATCAATAGCAAAGACCAAAGCTAGAATATGCTGGTAGAACTTGGTCACCACTCTGGAAATGGAGGACATTTTTGTTAGATGATAGTTTTAAACAGTGCACAAAATCAGTATGTTTAGGACATACTGATGTAGTTTTGAATGGACAATTGTATGTGCCTCAGTATACAAAAGGAACACAATTTAAGTAAAGTTAATCAAATTAGCATCCTCTTTGAAAATGTATTGTGATTATCCTGGAATGGATTTAGGCTTTCATGCCATAACATGAAACATGTTTTGATCAGTTTTTAAACCAAAGTAATCTTTGATATCTCAGAGCTGTTCTCAGTAGCATGGGGTTGTCAAAACAGAATTTTAATTCCACTTTTTTCTGTTTGAAAGCTTGAAAATGGAAAGCAATGGATGAATAAACTTTTGAAGAGTCAGACTGCTGATTCTTCTATCTCAGTGCTGATACCCTGAAGTGCAGTTATCCAAGGCTTAAGCTGGGTTGTCCATATTATTTTGTTCATAACTGGTAGAATGGCTAAATCCATTCCTAAGAAATCATCTACACAGGCTCAAATCCGTTCATGTGCATAGAAACCTAAAACAGTGTCTCTTATATATGAATATAAGGACTAATAAAATACCCATCGAAAGGATATGAAAACTAAGTCACCAATAAGAATCAGTATAGGAAAAAAATAGAGCAAACAAAACTTGTATTATTGAGGACAACGTTTGAACTCACCACTTCTGATCTTTAGTAGAAGGCCTAATATGAAGAAATTTAACCCCAGCATATGTGGTCCTGATCATTAAGCATCTTATTTTATGATGGTTTTCCAATATACTTTATACCTCTTGTTTTTCTATTTTCAGATCATGTATTCCTTACAAAGTTCAAAATAAGACCTGTTGTTATATCCCTTTATAAATGTAACACTGGCACAATAAAGTGTGTTCTTCCATTTTCCCCTTCTATGAATGGAAGACTCAAAATCTATGTGTTAGAACTGGAAGTCAGGAAGGAGACATAGGGATCTATGCAGATTTTGTGTCATTGTGTCCTTTTGGAATAATATTCTCCTATGTACTAAAGTAGACCACAGCTGGATTTCCAAGTATTCTGTTGATAATATGAGAAGATTCTCCTTACAGTGAAAGCTTGAACATTTCACTTTATTCTCAACACATGACTGCTGTTTATTTGATGCTGTCCATCCACCATCCACCCATACATCTATCCATTCATTCATCCTATTATCCATCCTTCCACCCATTCATCCATCCATCCACCAAAATTCTATTCATAATATGAGAAGATTCTCCCCAGAGTGCAGACTGAACATTTCACTTTATTCTCAACAAACAACTGCTATCTATATCTATCCATCCATCCATCCACCCATCCACCCTCTATCTATCTATCTATCTATCTATCTATCTATCCATCCATCCAGCCATCCATCCATCCATCCATCCATCCATCCATCCATCCATCCATCCATCCATCCATCCATCCTTTTAGAATTAAATACTTTGCAAACAAATAAACATGACAATAATGTATTTTTATAGGCTAGTGTTTACACTGGGGGTGATAAAAACCTCTTACATTGGGATGCTAAGTGACTCCTGAGAAGGGTGTTTATTGAACAAAATATTGAAGAAAATGTAATGGATATGAGACATCATCCCACCAATGAAGAAATCGCCTGGTTCATACCATTCATGTGGGATATAGAGAGGATCTTGTCCAGTGCATGAAAAGGCATGCGAGTTGTTCACCACATTGGGGACAAAGAGAAGAAGAAACAGAGCCAGCATCACTCCCATTCTGACAACAATGTTCCCTCTGCACATTAACCCTTCCATTTCTCTCTACTACATTATTGCAACTGTTGGCCAAATTTCAATTTGAGTGACTAGATGACTGACAGCTTTATTTCCCAGAGGACCTTGTATTCTCTCTATCAGAATATCTTGCCTTCAGAAGTTGTGGGTGTTCCATCACTGGAGGCTTTCAAGAAGAGACTGAACAGCCACCTGTCTGAAATGGTGTAGGGTCTCCTGCTTGAGCAGGGGGTTGGACTAAAAGACCTCCAAGGTCCCTTCCAACTCTGATATTGTATGCTCAATGTTCTTTCTGTCCCTCAAATTACAAAAGCAGGCTTTGAGAGCCAACTGAGAATCAATATTTGAAATCTGATTTGTGCATTATGAGAGAGAAGCTTGTCAAAGTCACAGAGCCTTCCTATTCTCTTGTCTATTGACAAAATGCCAGGGTGAATATAAAACATTCGATTTAGTTGATTCCTCTTCTAGAAAGCCTTTGGAGGTTTTAGCACTGAGGAATATTATAGTGATTTTGATAGTTACATGGCACTGTTGAGGCATTAGTTGCACAAATACTGTTGGGACTTGAAAACCCTACATGCTGTTAAATACACTGATGAGTTCTGGAAGTCCAAAATGAACAACAGAAGTAATAAACAATTCAATTAAAGAATGATGGAAGTCAACAGCTTCACGTTTCCCCCTACCATTCCAAAGTAACAAAATAAAGACAAAAACCAAATCACCAGCTCAGAGATTGGCACTGACAAGCATTTCTATGCTGCTACTGAAAAAATGAATGGAAGGAATCAGCAGGGACAAATTTGACTCAAATAGTGATTGATCTTTTAAATATATATATATATATATATATGACAGATCTCACCAAACTGTGTCCTTGAATTCCAGTGGCTTTTATAAAACAATAGATCGTAATTTTTTCCAGTTCTTTTTCTTCGACTCTGGCATCTCCTGGTACAGCGATATCAATAAACTGTACTCTTCGGCCCTCGACAACCATGATATCTGACATATTAGGATGATGATGATGATGATGATGATGATTAATTTTCTATTGGTTTGCATGTACACTGGGTGCACTGTACCGGAGACAAATTCCTAGTGTATCTAACCACACTTGGCCAAATAAATAAATCACAAGTGTTTTGAAATAACTTTTAAAAGCATCTTCCAGTCTAATGCTCTGATGTCTTGTTTTGTGTTTTATATTTTTTGTGCTTTGTATTTTTCCGGTACATCTTGGTTCAAGTTTTGCTTCTGATCATGAAAGGGCAAACAAGCCAAAGAGTTTGAGGAACTGCAATTTTTAACCATTTTTTGGGGGATTTATATCTATTTTAAAGTTAAAAGAGCAACAAGTTTAAAATTAAATTAATTTGTGGCTTAAAGCATCATCCCCAAATAGAAGAAACACTAGCATCTTAAACAGGGGTGGGTTCTAACTTACCTCACTTCCGGTTCGCTTCCTCCTGTGCCGCATGGCGCAGAAGAAAAAAAAAATTAAAAAATTAAAAAAAATATGGCGGCGCCCACAGACCGGCACCGACTGAACCAGATCCGTGACATCATCGTGATGTCACCAGCAGGTCGCTACCGGTTCGGGCGATCTGGTCCGAACTGGGAGGAACCCACCTCTGATCTTAAAGAATTTAAAGAATACAAAATAAATGGCAGAAAGCTAAATAACAATTCAATTCAGAAAAGCTGTACACAAATTAAGGGAGCAGATAAATTACTAGAGGGCACTAAATTTCCAGATTTGGGAAGGGAAGAGAGAAAAGCTTTCATTTTAGAACCAAAAGAGCAGTGAAATTTATCAAATGACAGACAAAGGTATGACACTTGAGACATTTCAAATTGATAGCAACCTGCAAATAGATTCTTTAAAGAAGACTCTAAAGAATAAAATAATTATTTAGTGAAAGAAAACAACATACAATAGACAAGAACTGATATGCGGGGAGATAAAGAGGTGAAAAATTGGGGAAAAATTATTACAGTCACCTTTAGTGAGATGGGTGGCTATATAAATAAAATAGATTGTGGATTATAAAACAGAAGGGAATACAATTAGTTTGAATGGGGATTCAATCAATGATATGACAGCAACCAAATAAATTAAAGATTGTCAGAAGCAAAAGAAAGGAACATAAAGTTGTTTTAACAATTATCCCACACATCACCCTACACAAGGTAATTGTAAATCAGTGTTTTCAAATTTTTGTAATCTTGGCAACTTCTTGGTGTAGAGCAGAGGTCCCCAAACTAGGCAACTTTAAGACTTGTGGACTTCAACTCCCAGAATTATGCTATGCTGGCTGGAGAATTCTGGGAGTTGAAGTCCACAAGTCTTAAAGTTGCCAAGTTTGAAGACCTCTGGTGTAGAGACTTCAGATCTCGGAACTGTTTTGCAATAACTATATTAACCAGAGAATTCTAAAGTACACACATGTCAAAGAAGCAAAGGGTTGGGAAATAATGTTGTAGATAACAGTCATATTCAAATGTTCATCCTGCTGAATGAACATATCTTAAAGTTATTAAGATTGAGAAACACTGACCTAGATAGAATGTTTAATTCCTTGAAAAGCAATGCAGAGTCCAGAATTGACTTTTATTCTCTTTCTCAGAAGGAATAAATGAATCAGGGAGCATGATAGATTAGATAACTGGAAGACTCGAAAATTGATGTTTGTTTAGAAATATTACCTGCCAGGGCTGAAGACATCTCCCCCAGGGGTGAAATTCAAAAATTTTCCCTACCGGTTCTGTGGGCGTGGCTTGGTGGGCGTGGCTTGGTGGGTGTGGCAGGGGAAGGATACTGCAAAATCTCCATTCCCACCCCACTCCAGGGGAAGGATATTGCAAAATCCCCATTCCCACCCCACTCTGGGGCCAGCCAGAGGTGGTATTTGCCGGTTCTCCGAACTACTCAAAATTTCCACTACCGGTTCTCCAAACTACTCAAAATTTCCGCTACTGGTTCTCCAGAACCTGTCAGAACCTGCTGGATTTCACCCCTGATCTCCCCCCAGTGTCCAAAACTCTATGACGAGGTCTCAATCTATGGAAAGCATTTACGGCATGTGCTAGAACATAGATAGCATTGTAAAACACTGGGTTAACCTACCCCTACATAGCATTTGTTTCTAATGGTTAGATTTTTTATGTCGTTGAAAGGGAAAAAATATTTTTCCTGGTTTGCTGTTGAATATAAATCAATATTATGGAATTGCTTGGATGGGGTTAGGGTTTGGACCAGTTGGATGGGGCTGCTTAGGCTATTGCATTCAAAGTCTTGTTCAGTGCAGGGATCCTTTCCTGACAAATGGCAATCTAATGGTTATTTAGTTGCATTATTTTTTCTAGACCAACCTGTCCCATTTATTTACTCAGAAGGTTAATTGGAAATTGGGTGGCGATGTAGACTAGTCTCCATATAGTGCACCACGTGACTTGATCATGGCTGAATAGTCTACACATTCCAGTTGTTGGACCTCACAAGAATCTCTCAGCAAGAAGAAACAGCATGAATACCAAAAATAAAAACATCTCTTTTCAGAACCAACTGGCAAAGGATATAGGAGTTGTCCTGAAAATTGTACAACTTAATATGGAAGGTATGAGCAGGGCTAAAGTTGAATATCTATGTAGCAATGTTGTCACCTTAGTATATGTGAACTGTAAATACAAAGGAGCATCTAACAAGCTAGAGTTGTTCTTACTGTTGTTCCAATATCTATTTGAGTCACCTTTAAAATGTATGTGATGTTTTGAGTAGAATGTACTCTTCCTTCCCACTAGAAGATGTGCTTAGAGATTTTAATGATGATACTCCAAAATCTGATTAATTCAGTTTCTGAATGTCTGTCTGATCATTGGTAAGCACAGTTACAATTATGGTTCACACTTCATTTGATCTGAGGACCTCATATTTTTCCCCTTAATAGGTAGATAATTAATAGACTCTAGAGTAGCCCCCTCTCTTACACATCATAAACCATCTCTTTTCCTCTCTCTTTAAAATGAAATTGTTTTTGGAACAGACATAGGGGAAATTGATTTATTTCTCAGAAAAAGTATGCATGTCTAGAATGAATTAGAATTCCAAAAATTGAGTCTACCTATGGAACCTTGTAAATATCCAAGATGTCACCCATTCTTGCGGAGATAGAGTAACTAAGTCCACCAATAACTCCAACTATATTTTCAGACAAATGGCACTTGTAATTGGGGACAAATCTCTGTGATTTGAAGAGCAGATCCAAAGTGGTTCGATAAGCCATCTGGGCTGTATAGTAGCTGTCACTGATGTGGAAACCAAGAGCAATATTGTCCAAGAAACAGGGATTCTTATTTATCTCATGGATAGCATAGACCAGGGGTCAGCAACCTGCGGCTCTGGAGCTGCATGTGGCTCTTTCATCCCTCTGCTGCGGCTCCCTATCACCGGTCGGTACCACAATTTTGAGTGGAGCTTCTGGTTGTGGGTGGGGGAAAGCAGGGCATGCCAGGAGGAGACTCTATGGCAAGGGGCGGGTTTTCTGGTCAGCTCCACAATTGATAGGGCTTTCGGTTAGGACTGGTAGAGGAAAAAGGATGCCGTGCTAGGAGGAGACTCTATGGTGGGGGAACCAGACTTCCAGTCGGCTCCAGAATTGAATGGGGGGCTTCCGGTTAGGACCTTTGTGGCTCTTTGAGCGTTTAAGGTTGCTGACCCCTGGCATAGACCATGGCTAGCACATGTTGATAAAATTTAGGCAGCACACTGCAAAGAAAGGGAGTAATAATTTCATGTAATAATTCATTATTTGAAATATATAATGCTTCCATGCAGGAATGTAATCATAGTTGCTAAGGAGACATAAAGAGAATAAACAAAAAAATAAAGTATGGACTTTTACTTTTTTGAGGTATTTAATCAATGTTCAATATCTTACAAAGTCATATTTATTGTGTACCAAATTATATCTATTAAGGAAACAATCCTAAAAAGGGATAAAAGTATCATTAATTCTCAGTTGTTATAATTCCAGTGTTAGCAAGAAACTCAATGTTTTCTACTTTGAATTTACTTGAATGAATAAAAACCAATAAAAACTTGTGTGTCCAATCACACTTGGCCAATAAAGAATTCTATTCTATTCTATTCTATTCTATTCTATTCTATTCTATTCTATTCTATTCTATTCTATTCTATTCTATTCTATTCTATTCTATTCATTACTAAGTATCAAAAAATGTATGCCGCATCAAATTATTAATGGCTTTATTTCATAGAATTATCTTTGCTTTCATTTGCTTCAAAATCTATAGACTTAGAATAACTTAGAATTATACATATGTCATTTAACTCAACTTTCCTCCTGTATTTTAACATTTTTTGTTTTAAACTGCCTTGACATTTTTCCTGTCTTGAGTACGTAAAAAACCCATCTCATTTCATGAGATCTTACACCTTTTACTAACACTGAGGGTTTTGAAATTAATTTTGGACAATAAATGCATCCATATGATCATTCCTGAAATAAACTTGACTTTGATTACCTATATTGAGACATATTTGATTGTGACTTACTATAATGACATTAACTTCAACCAAAGACCATTGATTCTACAAATATATTGCTATTAGAGAAAGATGGTACAACACAAGAACGTTAAAATCAATTAGACTTTTGCTATAGGAACATCAGCAGTTTTTAGAATGAGAGAGCAAATTGCATTATTGTGAATAATATAGATCAATATTTCATATTATTATAGCCATTGGGGAAAAGTGAAGCAGACATACACACAAAGTAATTAAGCAATGTAACAAAGAAAAACAACTACAGCTACTGGAAAAAAGAAGATAAATAATATCATCCTATTGCAATCTCTGGAGATATATGGAATAATCTCGAAAATAATGTATCATATTTAAAGGTATCTTTTTTGAAGAAAGAAAGGAAGGAAGGAAGGAAATGTTTAAAGTTGGAATTCAGTACAATTAAGAGCTAGAGAAAGCATATATTATTTTATTTAAACATGTAAAGGATCATTATAGTTCTACAAGATGCAGAGCATGAAATCATACACCCTCAAAAGATTTTATTCACATCATTCAGATCAGCTGTGTAGGCTAGTTCTTTGCTAGTTCTGGCACACATAATACATTATATAAAATAGACCAAGTTTCCAACAGTCACCCATCCACTCTTTCTTAATTTGCATCAATAAAATTGGAAGTTATAATTCACATAATATGGCTCACTTCCTTACAGGACAACATTAATCCTCTCTTGAGAAGGGGGTCTCTTAAAGAAAACATGAGGTATTAAAGAATATATGTGTGACATAACTCCACCAATGAGAATTTCACCTGGTTGGTGCCATTCATGTGGGATATAGTTAACTTCATGCTCAAGGCACATAGGATTACATATTTTGCATACTATATGAGGGAGTGCAAGTAGTACCATCATTAACATTTTAATCTTTTAACAATAATTTTTTGCTTTGGATAAACAAAAAAACTACAGTGGTGTGTTTTCTTGTTGCTGGCTATTTATTTTGTGATGCACATCTACCCTATATTTCCATCTTTTAATATTTCCATGGTATGGAATCCTTTCAGCTCCCAGCAAGATATACTTTGGTGAAAAATTGGCTTAAGTATAAAATATGGAAACTATCAATGTTCCAGCTGACAGATATCTCTACCTGTTTCTCATTCCTAATCTTGGTTTTAAGAGTACAGCAGGATTTATATAAATGTTTTTGATGACTTCTGTTTTTCTTTTCTTTCTCTGTTGGCGACTTTTGGAAAATCACAAGAGACTTCACTGTGCAAACAAATGAAAACACTTCTGATAATTATGGACAAGATCATTATTACTGAGGGACTCTGCACAGCTGTGGATACATGAGGAATTATATAATCATAATTTCTATGGGATAGTAGAATTGAAACAGCATAATTATATATAGGATAGCCAGCCAAAATTATAAAAGTGTAACTGGCATGATAGAACTATGCTTTACTATTTCACGTATTCATATACAGCTTCTTGCAACTTCTTGGATAGGTAGCCAAATATTTAACCCCAGTTAAAATTAAATAAATGAATCCAAATATATCCTAAGTAAGTCTGATCAGTTGTTAAAAGGCTCTTATTAAAAATTATAATTTCCAGACAAATTGGGAAGAGAGCTTTGTTAGTCTATGGTGATAAAAAATCAGAAGAGTATGGTACTTTTATTATTAATTATTATAACTTTTTTTATTTAAAAGCCAAATTTGCTTCACCAGATGGATAGAGGGGATAGATTGACCTTAATTGGGATGAGACATTGATAGGATGGGAAAAATAAGGAAGACGGGCTGATCTAGAAATGCATAAGAATAGGTAGAAAGTATTTATTTCTCAGATTGTATTGAGCTTTGGTGCATTATACAGGTACAGACTTCAAAAGTTATTTTCCTTCTTATTGTTTCTTATTAATTGTCCTTTGCTATTAAGATTAGGCCTCAAAATGATGATATAACATTTTGGAGCAAAGATGCAACCCAGTAACCCAGTGCTGGAAGCCAAAATGGAGAAGATCTCCACAGCCACCATGTATTTCCCTTTGGTACTTAGATAAGTTGGGACAAAAGACAACCAGACACTACAAAAGACCAACATGCTGAAGGTGATAAATTTGGCTTCGTTAAATGTGTCTGGCAGTTTCCGAGCAAAGAAAGCTACCATGAAACTGAGGAAAACCCATATAGCCTAGAATATAGTAAAACATGTTGCCTGAGCCTTCATTGCATTCCAATACAATTTTTTCAGGCAGAGTTGTCATATCTAAATTTAGAAATGGAGGATCAGTACCCAGCCATATCACGCAAATACTTGTTTGAATAAGTGAGCCACACAAAACAATAGCAGATGCAAATCTTTTCCCCACCCATTTCCTTATTCCAGCTCCTGGTTTAGTAGCCATGAAAGCAAGAACCACTATAATTGTTTTGGCCAGGACAGAAGAAATAGCCACTGAGAAGATGATCCCAAATGTAGTTTGTCGGAAAAGGCAAGTCAGTAATTGGGGGCAGCCGATGAATAAGAGAGAACAAAGAAAGCAGAGAAGGAGTGAAATAAGGAGAATGTAAGTGAGAGTTTGGTTGTTTGCTTTCACAATCGGAGTCTTCCGGTGCTTAACAAAGATTCCAAGCACCAAGACTGTGGTTGTAGAAAGAGCAAGAGCCAATAATGTCAAACTCGTGCCTAGAGGATCAACATAACTCAGGTAATTTAGTTCTTTGGAAAGGCATTGATCTTTTCCTTTGTTAGGATATTGATCTTCAGGGCATTTGAAGCAGTCATTCATATCTTGGAGAAAGGGAGAGAAACAGAAAAGACACAAAATATATGAGAAGGGCCCGACAGCCTTGTAGATTTGATCTATATTTTCTCATATCATGATACAATGTTACTAGTTATAATACAATGCAATTAATAATTAGGGCACTTCCAAAATACTCCTTTAGTTTAGGACAGAACCTTGGAAGTGGAATCCTTGTGATGAACTTTTCCTGAAATTCCCAAACTGTTTTTTAATGGATCATTTGGTTGCAGTTGGCAATTAGTTAGTTAGGTAACTAGTTGAAACACAACACAAAGCACTAATCCAGTTTTCATTGAAAAACATTTCCAACCCTTTATGCCTTGTGCTATAATTTTAAACATCACCATGGCATAGGAAAAATGAATTCTACTAACCAGAATCTGAATTCTAGGGCAGTTGAGATAGGAGCTACTATTAATAAAATATTAAAACATTTAACATTTTAGTTACCAGTTGTTTCATCCTTCCAGTGTTCTATTTGACTGTTGCCTCTGATTACAGGGCACACTGAACCACAAAATGAAAGGTACCCTGGTGCATTATGCCAACCCTGCTTAGATGATGATTCAGTGTATTTGGATAAACTATGACGATGTCACATACCAAAGAAGCAAATCATATAATTTGCAACAGTTACATCAGGTCATCATAATGACAGTCAATATGAAATTTGCACCACATGGACAAATGGTTGGCTCCAATCCTACAGGACTTTAAGAAGGTGGATAAGATGTGGCCTTTCCCCCAAGTTTTGGGATCTAGTTGAGTGGAATCCCCAAGGTGTGAGTTATAGAAGTTTTCATTTTTCTTCATCATTTTATTGCTTGATATGCTTTAATGTCTTATGTTATTCTGTTCTGATTATTTCAGGGTTTTTGTCTTTTGTACACTGTTCAGAGTTACATAGTTTGGGTAAATGCATAAATAAATTTGGAAGGATGAGAAGCAGAGTCATTCAAGTTAAGAACCAATGAAATTTTATAATAAATAAATCTGGAGCCAATACATATCTCTGTCTAACTTCTGTCCTTACAGCTATTTCCTTAGTGACACATCCTTGGTTTTTGCACCTGGGATTCAATCTTATGTTTTCATGAATATTAATGAGCAACAGAAGCAAAAGTTTGTCAACTGTAGTGTATTCAAATTTATACCACAGTTTAGATCTAAACATGGTGTCGAAAGCTGACCCAAAGTCAATAAATAAAAGGATTGCTCAGATTTATGGGTATACTTTTTCAGTAGGTGTTGTAGCACCATAGCATGTTCTAACATTGATCGGCCTGCTCTAAACCCAGCATATTCAGCCATCAAAATGTATTCAGATTCAAGCCAGTCACTTAATTTATCTTGTAGATGTTTAGCCTACATTTTGTTTATCAGACTTCATGAACTAATTGGACAAAGTTGTATGGATCATGTCTTTTGACCAAATCCCAGTTCTTTGGTATAATGGAACAGCAATCTACTCAGAGGTGGGTTCCTCCCGGTTCGGACCGGTTCTTTAGAACCGGTAGTAACTTGGCGGCCTGGGTCGGTAGAACCGGCAGCGGCCCAGGCCTGCCACGCCCCCAAACTAGTTCTTTCGGCAGCGCCATAGGCGCCGCCATTTTGTTTTTTGCTTTTGCGCATGTGCAGAAGCTTTTTTTAAACACTGTGCATGCGTGAAGTATGCGCGTGCCCGCGCGGCACAACACTGAGTGAACCAGCAGCGAGGAAAACCAGAACCCACCCCTGAATCTACTGCTGTGAAAAGTGAAGCTAACAATCTATTGCTGTGAAAAGTGAAACCCACCATTCCAAATTATCTTTTATTACTTCACATGTAGTAAGATCTGAATTGGGAGCTTTCCCAAGCTTCAGCTGTTTAATTGTATTCCTGAATATGGCGGCCAATTGGGAAAAGAGATCACATCCAGCTCCAAATTCAGCAATCATTTTTCAGGTACAGAAGCAGAATGAACTTTGATTATTTATGAATGATTTTGGCACCATGCATTCTAATAACTCATATCAAATGTATAGCAAAATGGGAAGTATTGGTATACCTCCCTCTTCCATCCTGCTGTACAATAAAACTAAATTTATGACATATATGTTTTATTTGTCATTTACAGCGTGATGTTCCCTACCTGTCTGGTTGGAAATCTTTCCTGATGGACATTCAGCACAACCATAGCAACAAAATAGTTCCCCTTCTTTGCTTTGTCTGCTATAGCCTGGAAGGCAGCGGTGATTACACAGGGACAAGGGCACAATCTGTCCATGGGAAAGAAAAATCCAAGACAGACACAGACTTCAACAGATAATTAAAACTGCAGAAAAAACAATTGCTACCAACCTGCCTTCCATTGAGGACCTGTATATAGTCAAAAAGAGGGCTGTGAAAATATCTACAGACCTCTCACATCCTGGGCATAAATTGTTTCAACTTCTACCCTCAAAACGATGCTATAGGGCACTGCACACCAGAACAACTAGACACAAGGACAGTTTTTTCCCGAACGCCATCACTCTGCTAAAGAATAATTCCCACAATACTGTCAAATTATTTACTTTCCTAGTACCTATCTCTTCCCCCTTATGACTATAACCATGTTGCTTGTATCTTTACAATTTATATTGTTTTATTTGTTTCCTAGTACGATTTGATTGCTTATTAGTAACCTATGACTATCACTAAGTGTTGTATCTTATGATTCTTGATGAATGTATTTTATTTTTCTGAGAGCATATGCACCAAAGACAAATTCCCTGTGTGTCCAATCACACTTGGCCAATAAAGAATTCTATTCTATTCTATTCTATTCTGTTCTGTTCTGTTCTGTTCTGTTCTGTTCCGTTCCGTTCTGTTCTATTTGTTGTTTAGTTAAGCTTCAACATGGTGTTGTATTCAAATCATGGATGTCATGATTTAGGGTGATTTTGTGCCCAGAATATTATTATTAACCCATGGAGGAAGAGAACCTTGGCTCCCAGATTGTAAGTACTGGTTTTGAATTCTACCAGATGCTATGGATAGAAGCAACACGGCTTGAATACTCCATTCTAGCCTTCTTTATCCTGCCTGGTAAGGAAGTTGATAAACAGATATCAGTGTAAATTCCCAGGGTATTCAGCAAACCCTGAAAACTTATTGACAAATGTATTGGGACTTTCATTGTCCCAAAAGTGTTCCCCCCCCCAAAGGAAACAGGACTTTCTTGGGGTTTTTTTTCCCCTTTGAAAACTTTTGATTCTCATCCAAGAAGCTTCTTTGGGATAATCATGACCTGGATGTTTGAGAACTTCCATAGACATTATGGACTTTCTTGCTCTCTCTTTTTTTCAACCACCTTTGGGTTTGAGTTTTGTACAGCTATTCCTCTGAATATATAATTAACATCTTTTTGACAAAACCCCCGAGGACTAGATGTTTTGAAATACTTTCTGTTATTTCTTACATTTATATTCCGCCTTTAAAGTGTTATATAGAATTATATACAGAAAAATAATGTCTGTTTCCAAGTCACCCATGGTTGAGAGTGGATTTGAATTTGGCTCTCTCAAATTTTAGTTCAAACTCTTCATCCAGTATCATACTTTTACACTTTCGCTTGATTTATTCACAAGCATTTTGTTCAAAGATAGTGCTATAGCCCAGGGGTGGGTTCCAACTTACCTCGATGCCGGTTCGCTCCCTCCGGCGCCGCGTGGATGTGCAGTAACAAAAATTTTAAAAAAAGCCAAAAAAAAAGAGATGGCGACCACATGCTCAGTGCCGGAAGTCGGCTTCTGCGCATACTCAGAAGAAAAAAATAAAATTAAAAAAAATAAAAAAAAAATTGAAAAAAAATTGAAAAAATTCAAAAAACAGATGGCGGCCCCCACGGACCGGCACCGACTGATCCGGTTCAGTGACGTCATTGTGACGTCACCAGCAGGCCGCTACCAGTTTGGGAGAACCAGTCCGAACCAGGAGGAATCCACCTTATAGGCCATCTATAGCCCATCTTATAGGAAATGGACTCATGAGGCAACTGATGTAATGGAATGCGCACTTGAAGAAGCAATGTGTGTGGGGGGGAGAGTTATGGCAACACAGAGTTTTCTCAGAGAGAGGCCTGGATTAACTCCTGACTTGGATAGGGGATGTTCAAGTAAACTCACCTTAGAATCTCTGATGATATACCTAGTAGGTTAAAAACAGCTTTAGTTTGGCAATATTCTGTCTATTACATGTAAGCAAATAAAGGATTAAACTTGATTGGCTATTGCTGTGTTGTCTCTAGCTTTGAACCTGAGGCTTTACAGCATGTTTATTCCACATTTACTTTTAATCTAAGGTACCTTCTACCAAGCAACTTGTTTTGTACCCCTCCTTGGCTCTTCATTGACCCCATGGTCTCTTCTGCCCATCATTTAGTTCTGTAATGATCTTTTGTTATTTGACCTAACCGATCAGAGGATAACTGCAAGGAATTATGAATTGGGGAAATATGTTCCTTACAATTCCCATAATTGACCCTTAATGAGGATGAATGGGACCCAAATATGTATGAGGTTTAGTGAAGATGAAAACTTTAGATCTTGGTGTTGAGTCCTACCTCTCCAAATGTATAATGCCAGGTAATGATCTTCTCATTAATAGACAACTGCTTGTCCCATGGAGCTTGAGGATCCATTTTCCCAACTTTCACTTTTAAGAAAGATTGATTTGGAAAAGTTATCCAGTTGATAATATCAAATCCATCTACTAATTCACCATTCTCATTAAAAAGCAAGGTGTCTCCTGCACTGTTGTTAAACGAGATCTTCTTCAGAAAAGGGTGGATCTTTAGGTGAAGAAAGCCAAGGGTAGGTTTCACAGAATTGTCTTTCCCTGTTTATTTCTGAACTACAGTATATCTACCACCCACTCTCGAAACATCTCAACAGTTTGCAATATATGCGCCCACTGAAACTCAAGGCACTAAAACGGTTAGATCTACAATTTAAAAGAACAAAGGAGAAAAATAGCAATAATAATTAAAATTAGCAACATGAACAATTAAACACTGGTACACAAGTTTAGGTGCCTTGACAACAGCTCCAAAACCAGTTTTTTGTCTGAAAACTGTTAGGCAGAAAGCTAGTGGTAGAGTGCCTACTTATGTTTCAGGCTTTATACACAAGTTTCTTTCTCATCCATGATCAAACAGTAGATTCACTCTGTTTTATTTTGCATCAACCAGGCCTTATTGAGGAATAAAAGTAGGTTCTTTGACGGGTTGAATCTCTTCTTCAAGATCTAACTGCTGACAAGGCCTCTGAAAATGTCTAGAATCATTAAATTATTCATCTCTGTTCCCTTGTAATGGCTTGCTGGCCTATCTGTGCCAAATTGTCTATACCACACCATCCTTTTTTTACACATTTACACTAGAAGTCATGACACAAGTTAAGAAGTACATGACACAAGTTAAGAAGTATGATGACATTGAGATCCATATGTTGTTATTTTGATGGCATTTGCTGATTGTTGTAGATGCCTATTCTAGAAATGCAAATGAATTATTTTAGAATTAATTGCTTTTCTTCCCACTACTGTGTAAGCTCATAAAGGAAACTAGCTTTGAAAGAAAAGACGTTGCAGAAAAACAGTAGGCAGGGAATCACTGTTTTTCAGTTCCTTTCAGCTTGGCTAGTTTGTCCACAATCAAATGAACAGGTGTACTGTATATGCTTTTTTGAACAATGACTTGGTGGATAATCAAATTCTCCAGAGTTTAATGACTGAACCATAGTCCTGCTTTGGTAGGAATAGCACATATTCTACATCCTAGATTGCTATCTACTCATAAAAAAGATAGGCTTGCTTAATGTGAAGGACATTACCTGAAAATGTTGTAGTTTTGAAGACTCAACATAGTGTTCATCAATCTCCAATCTGTGTTTAGTTCTGGATGAATACATAGCATGGAAAGCATGAGCCACAGCATAGATTGCATTGTAGATGCCATAGCTTTGACTCGTCATCTGCATTTCAAAAAGAGGTCCAGGAATGTTCTCCAGCTGCTCATCTCCAGTGCAGGATGCCAGTTGATTCTCCCCTCCACCTGCATCTTCAAATACACAGTCAAACGCTTGTTCCCAGAAAAGCTTGATAAAGCTATCAGCTTCAGAATGTGGATTTAAATTGTGAAGGAAATTTTGGAAATTCCTCACCTCCTTGGAATGAATTGCAAATGATAAGGCTCCATGGAAGATCTGTATATTTATCTGTCTGTGAAATGCTTCAGATGAGAAATCCCAAGGAGCAGTCACAACCCACACTTTGTCAACAGGATGTAACTCAAAATTGTCAACCATAAACTCCAACCAATGAATATCCAACATGGCGTGCGTATCTGCCTTTGCAACAACTACACTGGCATTTGACCGATGGAGAGTCAGAACTATATTCTTTAATTGATTGACCAGTTTATCCAGCTGAAAAAAATACTCATGTTTAGGTGTTCTTTCTGTGAAGGCTATACAGATCTCTCTTGCAAAAAGCAGGTGTGTTAAGGTCTGCACAAATATTTCCCCTTTCTCATCTCCTAAGGCAATGATCCCAACCCATTTCCATTGAAAATATAACAGAAGCTGGACAAGTCCATTCAACTGATGAGTTTCACTAGGAGTCATCTGGTATAAGAAAGCAAGTTGGTATTTTTCTCTTACTGCTGGAGAAAAGAAGCTATAGGTGACCTAGAGGAGATTAGAGAGATGTTCATCCTTGGGTTAGCAGATTTCATGCATTTGTTTGACATCTATATTTTTTTCCTTATTTTCAAGTATTTCTGATTTTTGAAGAAAGTCAATGAAGGCAATATGATGTGGTCAGTAAGATGGGCTGGCACTGAGGAGATGTAGGTTCTAATTCCTCCTCAGTAATCAATAATCATTGGTAACTTTGGGCCAATTGTTCTCTTTTCAATCTACCTCACAGAGTTGTGACTTGGGGTGAGACTGGTAGGAATGTGACATTCTAGAAAAGATGGAATATATAGTCAACAATTCACAAAAAATGTCATCCCATTGTAATAGTTTATTCTCATTTTAACTGAGTATTGGGCCAAAAACCCTGCTACCTAAAAAGTATCATTAATATGGTGTTCCAAAATGGAGGAGGAATGAGAACAATAGAATTTGTTTTATTTTGGGGGATCTCAAAGTTGGTTTTCTTACTAGATTTCATGAAAGTTTCTTTTATTTTTTCTTTTAAGTTATTTTAATCTCCAGAATTCTGAAAT
>QLTV01000607.1:3217-19115 GCA_003457575.1 Thermophis baileyi | reverse complement strand
AGAGAGAGGGGAATGGAATGGAATGGAATGGAATGGAATTCAGCAAGGTTTCTCTTCCGTACCCCTATTTGCTCTTCTGGGGGGGGGGGGGAGGAGGGGGAGGAGGGAGGGGGGGGGGGGGGGGGAGGGAGGGAGGGAGGAAGGAAAGAGAGAAAATAGGTGCATTAAGGATCAATTGAGTTCCCTTACTATACTGTATTCTATTTTTCCTTAAATGTTATTTAACTAAATGAAGGAATGTTATCCAATCAGCTGGGATATGTTTGAAAATACTGTGTAGCAGCAAGATTTAACCTAGAGGATATTTCTTTCGACTATAAGATGAACATACAGTATAGATTTTGTATGATTAATTTATATAAAAGGCAAAGTGTGGAACTATGGATAGAAATAGTTCCAAAGTCATTTTGAAAACTGAAGTGGTAAAAATACATTTCCAAAATTTCAAAGAAGCTTTCAGGACAAGCTGTCATGGAAGTAGGAGAAGATGGGGGATGAAAACCTTGGACAACAGGAAAGATATATCATAATGGAATGTGTCGTATTAAGGGAATTGAGAGGTCAAAAGGGAAAGGAGTGAAACAACAAAGTACATTGTCCCTTCACTGTTTAACTTATATTTGAGATTGTTATAAAAGTGGCATGATGGGGCATGATGACAACAGAGATCAGACTTGGAAGCTGATCTCATTAAAATTCCTGCTTGAGCATAGGGTTGGATTAGAAGACCTCCAAGGTCTGTTTGAACTCTGTTATTATGTTAAATGGAAATAGCAAGCAGTCCATCAACAGAAAAAGTGCACCACATGCCAAAGTCGAAACTGACGTCAAAATGTAGAGTGAGTTTTTCTGAAGTATTTGTACTAATTTTTAAGCAAAACTTCCTTCCTCCCTTTTTCCTTCCCTTCTCCTCTCCTTCTTCCTTCTCTCACTTCCTATCCTGTTCTTATGAACAAGATGTCTTTCATTAAGAAGCATAACTCCACATCCCTTTGTTCTCGTATCTACTTCATCATACTAAGTGTCACACTTAGTGCTTTCCAGACATCTGAATGATGTCTTCAAAGAAGAATAAAAGAAATAGACTGAAATGGGGTTACTATTGCAAGTACCTACAGTCTCAAAAAAATATTGTCAATCTTTCCAGAATAGAAGATAAATCACAGCACTTTGTGATAATGACAGGAATTACCATCTCAAGAGGACTGTAACTTCCATGGCATCAGGTGCATCAAAAATGATGAGGAAAACATGTTAACATATCTTTTTATAGTATCTTAGACTTGGAAATGGTATCTGGGTTTAATATGATGGGTGGGGGAATGACATCCTATAACTGTAGGATATAGCTAGGAAAAAAGTAGTTCTATTCCCATATGCTAAAGGACACATAGCTTCATAGTAAATATATGTTTACATATATATGTTTATATTTAAGAACTGTGATGGTGCAGTGGTTAGAATGCAGCATTACACAGGTTAACCCACTGTTCACTGTCAGGAGCTGAGTCAACCAGCTCAAGGTTAACTCAGACTTCCATCCTTCCAAAGTCAGTAAAATGAGGACCCAGATTGTTGGGGGCAATATGCTGACATTGTAAACTGCTTAGAGAGGGCTGTAAAAGCACTATGAAGTAGTATAGAACTCTAAGTGCTATTGCTATTGCTATATGGCCAAGAAAGGTCTTTGGCACCAACATTTAAACAAACTGAAGTAACAAGGTCTGTTTGAGAGAATTCTGCCTAAGGAATAGAGTATTGCTAAACAACTCACATATTCAGCTACAGAATCGGCTTCTATATGAACTTCTGGGTGACTGGTACCTTAGAAAGCCATGCAGAGCAATGAAGATCAGTGGCTACTAAGCATAAGGCTGGTGTCATACTCCCAGGACTAGAGACAGGTTAGTAGTTAAGGGAATGGACATAATGCATCTTTAAGCTTCCTGTAGACATCCCTTTTATTAGTTGAGGAAATAATATGATAGAGTGCATAGTCCTTTGATTTCGTCCATTAAATATCTTGTAATGCATTCTTCAATATTTAACATCGTTTGTAGCATGACCCCAAAGAACCATAAAATTATTATCTAAAAATACTCAGATTGGAGAGGAGACACTGGTTTGTTGCTGCATATAGTTTCCATTATTTAGGTATAAATAAATCAGCCATTTTGTCTTTCATAATTGTTTTTTTGATGAACCCATTTTGTGAAGCAGATTGGCCAAAAATTCAGGCAGATTCAAATGAATAAGCTTGCTAAGATATCACATAAAGCTAGTCTGAAATTTTGAGTCCAGTGTATCTGAACCTCAGCAATTTTCAGATGTATGGTCTTCAACTCCCAGAATTCCCCAGCTAGCAGGGTCTAGCCAGACAACCAGTTATTCTCACCTGAAACTCACAAGTTTCACCTGGAAACTTCCCTAAACTCTGAAAAGGATTGTTCTTTGCCCATTATACATTATATTTTCACTATAGGAATGACAACAAAAGGTATTTGGGTTTCCACATATTCTAAGTTTTAACTTTAAACCATGGTTAACAGAATGCCTTCACTGTACCAGTAATAATAAACAGCTGTCGTAATTGAACTCTTTTAATTACAGGATACATAGAATGAAATGGAGGATAAAAGTGAATCTAGAGTTAGAGAAAGTACATATATTTTTTTTAAAAAATGTGAAGGATCATTATATATTCTACAAGATGCAGAGAATGAAATCATACATGCTCAGTAGATTTTATTCACAGCATTAGGCTAAGTTTTGTATTAATTTCTCAGATTTCATTGAGCTTTGCCTCACAATTCTATCCAAGTACAGACTTTTCAACAGTTATTTTCCTTCTTGTTGTTTCTTATTAATTGTCCTTTGCTATTAAGATCAGGCCTCAAAATGATGATATAACATTTTGGAGCAAAGATGCAACCCAGTAATCCAGTGCTGGAAGCCAAGATGGAGAAGATCTCCACAGCCATCATGTATTTCCCTTTGGTACTTAGATAAGTTGGGACAAAAGACAACCAGACACTGCAAAAGACTAACATGCTGAAGGTGATAAATTTGGCTTCGTTAAATGTGTCTGGAAGTTTCCGAGCAAAGAAAGCTACCATGAAACTGAGGAGAGCCAGAAAACCCATATAGCCTAGAATATAGTAAAACATGTTGCCTGAGCCTTCATTGCATTCCAATACAATTTCTTCAGGCAGAGTTGTCATATCTAAATTTAGAAATGGAGGATCAGTACCCAGCCATATCACGCAAATACTTGTTTGAATAAGTGAGCCACACAAAACAATAGCAGATGCAAATCTTTTCCCCACCCATTTCCTTATTCCAGCTCCTGGTTTAGTAGCCATGAAAGCAAGAACCACTATAATTGTTTTGGCCAGGACAGAAGAAATAGCCACTGAGAAGATGATCCCAAATGTAGTTTGTCGGAAAAGGCAAGTCAGTAATTGGGGGCAGCCGATGAATAAGAGAGAACAGAGAAAGCAGAGAAGGAGTGAAATAAGGAGAACGTAAGTGAGAGTTTGGTTGTTTGCTTTCACAATCGGAGTCTTCCGGTGCTTAATAAAGATTCCAAGCACCAAGACTGTGGTTGTAGAAAGAGCAAGAGCCATAACAGACAAACCCGTGCCTAAAGGATCAACATAACTCAGGTAATTTAGTTCCTTGGCAAGGCATTGATCTTTTCCTTTGTTAGGATATTGATCTTCAGGGCATTTGAAGCAGTCATTCATATCTTGGAGAAAGGGAGAGAAACAGAGAAGACATAAAATACATGAGAAGGGGTTGACAGCCTTGTAGATTTGATCTAGATTTTCTCATACTATGATACAATGTTATTAGTTATAATCAGAGGTGGGTTCCTAACGGTTCAGACCGGCTCTATAGAACTATTAGTAACATGGCTGCCTGGGTCGCTAGAACCACATGCGCGCGTGGGCGGTACGGCCCTGAGCAAACCGGCAGTACCTGAATATGGAACCCACCCCTGGTTATAATACAGTGTAATTAATAATTATGGCATTTCCAAAATATTCCGTTAGGACAGGGGTGTCAAACTCAAGGCCCGGGGGCCAGAACCGGCCCACGGGGTGCTTAGATCTGGGCTGCAGGATGGAAACAGAGAGGAACTGGCCCGTGGTGCCTCTGCCAGTGAAAACTCCCGAGCTCCATTTTCACTGGCAGAGGGTTGCAGGAGGCTGTCGCAGCCTAAAACAGAGCTTGGGAGTTCGTTTTCTCTGGCAGAGCTCTCGGGCCACCACAGGCGCCCCCGACACGAGTGACGTTGAGCTAGCCACGCCCACCCTGGCCACACCCACTCCACTCCCCCGAGGTCAAACACAACCCTCAATGAAATCGAGATGGACACCCCTGCTTTAAGGACAAATCCTAGAATCCTTGCAAGTGGAATCCTTCTCATGAGCTTTCGCTGAAATTCCCAAAGTTTTTTCTAGTGGATCATTTGGTTGCAGTTGGTGTTAGTTAGGTAACTAGTTGATACATTAAAAAAGCAAAACACACACACAATGAAAACATTAATCCAGTTTTCATTAAAAAACAATCCCCACCATTTATGCCTTCTGTTATAATTTTAAACATCTCCATGGCATAGGAAAAATGAATTCTACTAAGCAGAATCTGAATTATAGGGCAGTTGAGATAGAAGCTATGATTAATAAAAAGAAAAGACGGTTTTTTACGATTCTGTTGTCCCTATTACAGGTAGAGGCGGAGTGACTAGATAGAAAATGTGAAAACATTGATCATTCAAGCTACCAGTTGTTTCTTCCTTGCAGTGTTCTATTGTTCTAGTTACATGGCACATTCAACCACAAAATGAAAATAGCCTGGTGTATTATATCAACCCTGCTTAGCTGAAACCATAATGATGTCACATACCAAGGAAGGAAATTATATAATTTGCAACAGTCACATCAAGTCGTCATAATGATAGTCAATCTGAAATTTATGCCACATTGATGAACAGTTAGTTCCAACCCTATAGGTCTTTAGGTGGTTAAGATATGGCTTTTCCCCAGGTTTTGGGATCAACTTGAGTGGAATCTCCAATGTGAGTTGTAGAAGTTTCCATTTTTGTTGATCATTTTATTGCTTCATATATTTTAATGTGTTATGTTATTCTGTTCCAATTTACAGATTTACAGATTAATAGAGTTGGAAGGGATCTTGTAGGTCATCTAGTCCAACCCCCCGCTCAAGCAGGAGTCCCTATACCATTTCTGACAAATGGCAGTCCAATCTCCTCTTGAAAGTCTCAAGTGTTGGAGCTCTCACAACCTCCGTAGTCAAGTTGTTCCACTGGTTGATCGCTCTCACTGTCAGAAAGTTTCTCCTTATTCCCAGGTTGAATCTCTCCTTGACCAGTTCCCATCCATTACTCCTTGTCTGTTTTCTCCTCCAGGTGCTTTGGAGAATCGGTTGACCCCACTCTTATTTGTGGCAGCCCCTCAAATATTAGAACACTGCTATCATGTCACCTCTAGTCCTTCTTTTCACTTTACTAGACATACCCAATCCTGCAACCATTCTTCACATGTTTTAGTCTCCAGTCCCCTAATCATCCTGGTTGCTCTCCTCTGCATTTTTTCTAGAGTCTCAACATCTTTTTTATAGTGTGGTGCCCAAAACTGGATGCAGTACTCTAGGTATGGTCTAACTAAGGCTTTGTAGAGTGGTATTAGTACCTCCTTAGTCCTAGATTGTATCCCTCTATTAATGCAGCTTAGGATTGTATTGGCTTTTTTGGCTGCCGCTGCACACTGCTGGCTCATGTTTAGTTGGTTGTCTACTGAGACTCCAAGATCCCTCTCACAGTCACTGCTATTGAGTGTGGTTTCACCCAGTTTATATGTATATTTTTGGTTTTTCTTATCTAAGTGTAGGATTTTACTTTTCTCTGCATTGAATTTCATTTTGTTAGATAGGGCCCAGTGTTCAAGTCTGTCAAGATCCATCTGGATCTTGAGCCTGTCCTCTGGCTTGTTAGCTATTCCTGCCAGTTTAGTATTATCTGCAAATTTGGTAAGTTCCCCTTCTATTCCCTCATCTGCGGGAATATCTCTAACCATGGTGGCGCAGTGGTTAGAGTGCAGTACTGCAGGCTACTTCTGCTGATCACCGGCTGCCAGCAGTTTGGCAGATCGAATCTCACCAGGCTCAAGGTTGACTCAGCCTTCCATCCTTCCGAGGTCGGTAAAATGAGGACCCAGATTGTTGGGGGCAATAATCTTGAGCCTGTCCTCTCGGGTGTTAGCTATTCCTGCCAGCTTAGTATCATCTGCAAATTTGGTTAGTTCCCCTTCTATTCCCTCATCTAGGTCATTTATGAAGATATTAAAGAGTACTGGGCCTAAGACGGAACCTTGTGGAACCCCACTGTTTACTTCTACCCATGTGGACTTAGACCCATTGAGGACTACTCGTTGAGTAGCTGTCTATCCCACATTTTCTATCTTTCGAAAAAGTAGGTTGTGGTCTACTTTGTCAAATGCTTTGCTGAAGTCTAAGTATATTATGTCCACAGTGTTTCACTGGTCTACTAATTTAGTCACAGTATTGAAGAATGAGATGAGATTGGTTTGGCATGATTTGTTCTTAACAAACCCATGTTGGCTGCTGGTTATTACTTTGCTTGTTTCTAGGTGATGGCAGATCTGTTTTTTAATTATCTTTTCCAGTATTTTCCCGGGTATTGATGTTAGGCTGATTGGTCTGTAGTTTCCTGGGTCTGTTTTTATTTCAGATATTTTTGTCTTTTATACACTGTCCAGAGTTACATAGTTTGGGTAAGTGCATACACATGTAAATAAATTTAGGATGAAAAGTAGAGTCACTAAAGCAAGAACCAATGAGATTATATAATAAATATACATCCCTGTAACTCCTCTCTTTACTACTATTTCCTTAGTGACCTATCTTTGGTTATTGCACATGAGGTTCAATTTTACATTTTCATGAATATTAATAAGTGAGAAGTTTTGGCATATTTTCCTCTTTCCATCCTGCTGTACAATAAAACTCAATTAGTGACATAGATGTTTCATTTGTAGTTTATAGTATGGTTTTCCATACCTGTCTGGTTGGAAATCTTTCCTGATGGACATTCAGCACAACCATAGCAACAAAATTGTTCCCCTTCTTTGCTTTGTCTGATATAGCCTGGAAGGCAGCGGTGGTTGCACAGGGACAAGGGCACAACCTGTCCATGGGAAAGAAGAACCCATTTTAGTCACATTTGATGTTTAGTTAAGCCTCAATGGGGTGTTGTACTCAAATCGGGGCATCATGGACTTCAGGACATTTTTGTTTCCAGAATGTTGTAAGGAAGAAGATATCCTTAGCTCCCAGATTGTAGATATTGATTTTGAATTCTATCAGATGCCATGGATAGAAGCAAAGATTGGTTGAATAGCCCAAAGGTGCTTTTTCAAAGCACTTGAAATGCTGCTTGGATGAGAAGCAAATGTCTTCAACGAAAAACAGGCAGTCTTGTTGTCTTTTGAAGAAGTACCTTTGGGACAACCATAACCTGGATGACTGAGAATTTCCATAGACTCCTTTCTAGCCTTCTTTACCTTCTTTACCATTCTAGCTTCTCATCCAAGCAATGCTGCTTGGATGAGAAGCAAAATGTCTTCAACGAAAAACAGGCAGTCCTGTTGTCTTTTGAAGAAGTACCTTTGGGACAACCATAACCTGGATGACTGAGAATTTCCATAGACTCCATTCTAGCCTTCTTTACCTTGGTAAGGAATTTGGTATTATGTTGATACACAGGTATCAATGTAAATTCCCAGAGTTTTCAGCAATATCTGTTCATCGCTTTGCGAAATCATGAATAGTGCTAGACAAAACAATTCTCCATGGGTTTGCTTTTTTTTTTTTTTTTTAAAAATTCCAGTTGTCATTTAACAAAAAGAAAGTTGCTTCAGAATGCATTTCAAGGGGAAGAAAATTGCAAATAAATGCTCATGAATGAAATGTGATATCCTTGATCTTTTGTTATGACAAGCTGTGAAGGGCTCTCCTTTCATTGTATCTTCTACTGTAGGTCTCCACAGCAGGCCATGGGGATGGACAAAACAATGACACCTGTGTGGTTATGTCACAGCACAACCTCACCCTTCCACACCGGTGTCCCAACAAACATGTAAGTCAAAAGGTTTATGTTATGAAAAAATAACAGGGCTTTTGTCCTTTGCTCCTCTTCCCACCCCTCCTGTGTCTCCATCAATCTGCCACTGCCTTCCTTTCTCACATTTTAATTGACTTGCACAGGAAAATATCTTCATATTCCATCCACTGGACTTTGCAAGTAGTACTGCTACTGATGCTGCCTTTACAAAAAAGATGCCTTTGAAACATTGTCAGAAAATAGCAATAGCACTTAGACTTTATATACTGCTTCACAGTGCTTTACAGCCCTCTCTAAGCGGTTTACAGAGTCAGCATATTTCCCCCAACAATCTGGATCCTCATTTTACCAACCTCGGAAGGTTGGAAGGCTGCGTCAACCTTGAGCCTAGTGAGATTCGCTCTGCCAAATTGCAGGCAGCCGGCAGTCAGTAGCCTGCAGTACTGCATTCTAACCACTGCGCCACCGTGGAATCTCCCATTCCCATTTTTTTCTAAATCTGGAATATTTAGAAAACCCGTGTACACTCGTTATACTGCTAGTCCTCGACTTACAACCATAACCAAGGCCAAACATTTCTTCTAAGTAAGGCAGTTTTGAAGTGAGTTTTGCTCCATTTTATAAACTTTTATGCTACAGATAAGTGAATCTCTGCAGTTGTTAAGTGAATCATGTGGTCACTAAGCCAATCTGGTTTTCCCTATTGATTGTGCTTGTCTCAAGGTGGCTGGGAAAGTTACATGTGATGATCACATGACTCGGAGACAGGGAAACTGTTATAAACCCATGCCAGTTGCCAAGTGCCATAATTTTGATCACATAACTGTGGGAGTGCTGCAAGGTCGTAAGTGTGAAAATTTGTCATAAGTCATTTTTTTCAGTATCACTGTACAGTACCATGTAAAGCACTGTAAAGCGGTATATAAGTCTAAGTGCTATTGCTATTTATCTGTCTCTCTCACAGTCACATGTTCACTTACTGATTATTTAGCTTAATAACTTGACTTTTGGTTTAGAACTTGATCACTAAACCAGGAATGAGTGCATTTTGTCTTAGATTTATCCGACTTTAAAAAGAATATCAAGTCTTATTCTACAATATCAAGTATTGTAGAATAACAAAATTGTTTGACTTGGACTGTGGAGACCCAGGATTATGTTCTAACCTGAGAGACAGAAGAGCACTGGTTAAATTTGGAGAACCATATCACTTTTGGCTTAGGTTACCTCTTAAGATTGTTGTAGTGGAAAAAAATTGGAGAGCTACTTCCACCATTTATTAAAGAGGATGAGTAAGATATAATACACTTAAATCAAATTTATATAAGAAAATTTTGAATTGTGAAGCACTGTTTGGCCGGAAAAAGGATGTCATCTTAAAAAGAAATGATAGATAATATTGTTGCATTAAAAGTTACTTATTCAGAAATGTATGGAATTTCTTTGTCCCAAAGATGCATTTTCCCAAAAGGCAACTGAACTTTCTTGGACTTTTTTCTTTGTAAATGTTTCAAAGCAGTTTTAGTGTGGTAAGATTCTTTCTGTTAGCTGTAAGCAAATAAAGGATTGAACTCGATTGGATTTTTATCTGCTGTCTCTGGCCTTGAACTTGATGATTTACAACATATTTGCTCCTCAGTTACTTTCATCTAATGTAAGCTACTTCTTTTGTGCCTCTCCTTGATCTTCATTCACCTCACTGTGTCTTCTGTTCCTCATTTAGTTCTGTACTGATATTTTGTTATTTGACCTAACCAATCAGAGGAGAGCTCCAAGAAATTATGAAGTCAGGAAATATGTCCCTCACAATTCCCGTAGATGAACATTACCCTTAATGAAGATGAATGGGATCCAATCATGCATGAGGTTTAGTGAATATATAAACCTTAGATGTTGGTGGTTAGTCCTACCTCTCCAAATGTATAATGCCAGGTAATGATCTTCTCATTAATAGACAATTGTTTGTCCCATGGAGCTTGAGGATCCATTTTCCCGACTTTCACTTTTAAGAAAGATTGATTTGGAAAAGTTATCCAGTTGATAATATCAAATCCATCTACTAATTCACCATTCTCATTAAAAAGCAAGGTGTCTCCTGCACTGTTGTTAAATGAGATCTTCTTCAGAAAAGTGTGGATCTTTAGGTGAAGAAAGCCAAGAATAGGTTTCACAAAATTGTCTTTCCCTGTTTATTTCTGAACTATATCTACTACCCACTCTCGAAACATCTCAACAGTTTGCAATATATGCGCCCACCGAAAATCAAGGCACTAAAACGGTTAGATTTTCCAATTTAGAAGAACAAAGGAGAAAAGTAGCAATAATAATTAAAATTAGCAACATGAGCAATTAAACACTGGTACACAAGTTTAGGTGCCTTGACAACAGCTCCAAAACCAGTTTTGTGCTCTCTGCCTGAAAACTGTTAAGCAGCAAGCTAGTGGTAGAGTGCCTACTTATGTTTCAGGCTTTATACACAAGTTTCTTTCTCAGCCATGATCTAACAGTGGATTCACTAGGCCTTATTGAGGAATAAAAGTAGGTTCTTTGAGGGTTCGAATCTCTTCTTCAAGATCTAACTGCTGACAAGGCCTCTGAAAAGGGGTAGAATCATTAAATTATTCATCTCTGTTCCCTTGTAATGCCTTGCTGGCCTATCTGTCTGCCAAATTATCTATTCCCCGCCATCCTTTTTTTTTTTTTACACATTTACACTAGAAGTCATGACACAAGTTAAGAAGTACATGACACAAGGAGACAAGTAGCAATGATAATTAAAAATTAGCAATATGGGCAATTGAAGACTGGTAGACAAATTTAGATGTCTCCCCAACAGCTCCAAAACCAGTTCTGCCCCCTCGGTCCGAAAACTGTTAAGCAGCAAGCTAGTGGTAGAGTAGCAGAATCCTAAATGTATCTCTCATTCCAAGTCCAGAATGCACATGCCTGTCCTGTGTCTGATTGCCTAACTCCAGATTTTCCTCCCTTGCAGGAGGAAACAATCACTTCCTAAACTGTTTTTCTTTGCTGTGCAGGCTGTGCTTCCTTGAGAGGTCCTAACCCTTGTGACCTTGATTAATTGATTATTATCCTCGGCCTGCTTGCACTGCTGTCTGAAATGGACATGATCCTAATCAATTTCACCCCAAAGGCTTCCTTTGGTCTCCTAAGCAGCTGTGCCAAGTCATTCCGTTCGAGTTGCATTCCCCACTGTGTGTTTGCTGGTTGTTAAGTCACCAAGTTGTGGTCAACTCTTCATGACCCCATGGATGATAGTCTACCAGATCCCCCTCACTGTCTCCTGGAGTTTGCCCAAATTCATGTTTATTACTGTACATCAATGACACTATCTAATCATCTGCTCCTCCTCTGCCATCCTCTTCTCCCTTTCCCTTCCACCTTTCCGAATATCAGAGTCTTTTCTAATGAGCCCTCTCTTCTCATTTGTTGGCCAAAGTATTTGAGCTTCAGCTTCAGTATCTGTCCTTCCAAGGAACAGTCAGAGTTGATTTCCTTTAGGATGGACTGATTTGATCTCCTTGCAGACCAAGGGACTCTCAATAGCCCTGTCTTTCAACCCTGAAGCTGATCTGGCCGAAGCCATCTTGGAGCTTCAGTGCTGCCACACTAGACCTGAGGGATAGGGAGGGGGGATTAGAGATAGCTGGGCTCGTTTAGTCAAAATAAAATACTTTCTCTTGGGAACCAAGGACATTTTCACACCTGGCTGGAGGAAGGAGGAGTGATGTCACCAGACCAGCGGATGCTGCCATGATTGGGCCATGTGACCAATTGTTTGGGATTGAGGGAAAAACTTTTACTTCTAATTAGGTGAAAACCAAGGGGCCCCTCAGAGTTGGTTTTCACCAGATATGTGCCAATATGATATTTCCAATAAAGCTATTCTTTGAGGAATCCAGCTGCCTTGGAGTTTTTGCTTGCAATGGATCTATTACTTGGAACCCTGACACTGTCCCTGCTACTTTGGTAGGAATAGCACGTATTCTACATCCTGCAGCCCTAGATTGCTATCTATTCATAAAAAAAACATAGTCTTGGTTAATGTGAAGAACGTTACCTGAAAATGTTGTAGCTTTGAAGACTCAACAGGGTATTCAACAATTCCCAATCTGTGTTTAGTTCTGGATGACAACATAGCATGGAAAGCATGAGCCACAGCATAGATTGCATTGTAGATGCTGTAGCTTTGACTTGTCATCTGCATTTCAAAAAGAGGTCCAGGGATGTTCTCCAGCCGCTCATCTCCAGTGCAGGATGTCAGTTGATTCTCCCCTCCACCTGCATCTTCAAATACACAGTCAAACACTTGTTCCCAGAAAAGCTTGACAAAGCTATCAGCTTCAGAACGTGGATTCAGTTTATGAAGGAAATTTTGGAAATCCCTCATCTCCTTGGAATGGATTGCAAATGATAAGGCTCCATGGAAGATCCGTATATTTATCTGTCTGTGAAATGTGTCAGATGAGAAATCCCAAGGAGCAGTGACAACCCACACTTTGTCAACAGGCTGTAATTCATAATTGTCAACCATAAACTCCAACCAATGAATACCCATCATGCCGTGTATATCTGCCTTTGCGACAACTACACTGGCATTTGAGTTATGGAGAGATACAATTATATTCTTTAATTGACTGATCATTTTATCCATATGAAAGTAATAGTCATGACTAGGGATTATTTCTGAAAAAGTATTTGAGCTTCAGCTTCAGTATCTGTCCTTCCAAGGAACAGTCAGAGTTGATTTCCTTTAGGATGGACTGATTTGATCTCCTTGCAGACCAAGGGACTCTCAATAGCCCTGTCTTTCAACCCTGAAGCTGATCTGGCCGAAGCCATCTTGGAGCTTCAGTGCTGCCACACTAGACCTGAGGGATAGGGAGGGGGGATTAGAGATAGCTGGGCTCGTTTAGTCAAAATAAAATACTTTCTCTTGGGAACCAAGGACATTTTCACACCTGGCTGGAGGAAGGAGGAGTGATGTCACCAGACCAGCGGATGCTGCCATGATTGGGCCATGTGACCAATTGTTTGGGGTTGAGGGAAAACCTTTTACTTCTAATTAGGTGAAAACCAAGGGGCCCCTCAGAGTTGGTTTTCACCAGATATGTGCCAATATGATATTTCCAATAAAGCTATTCTTTGAGGAATCCAGCTGCCTTGATAAGGCTCCATGGAAGATCCGTATATTTATCTGTCTGTGAAATGTGTCAGATGAGAAATCCCAAGGAGCAGTGACAACCCACACTTTGTCAACAGGCTGTAATTCATAATTGTCAACCATAAACTCCAACCAATGAATACCCATCATGCCGTGTATATCTGCCTTTGCGACAACTACACTGGCATTTGAGTTATGGAGAGATACAATTATATTCTTTAATTGACTGATCATTTTATCCATATGAAAGTAATAGTCATGACTAGGGATTATTTCTGTGAAGGCTATACAGATTTCTCTCTCGAAAAGCAGATGTGTTAAGGTCTGCACAAATATTTCCCCTTTCTCATCTCCTAAGGCAATGATCCCAACCCATTTCCATTGAAAATGTAACAGAAGCTGGACAAGTCCATTCAACTGATAAGTTTCACTAGGAGTCATTTGGTATAAGAAAGCAAGTTGGTTTTTTTCTCTTACTGCTGGTGAAAAGAAGTTATAGGTGACCTAGAGAAGATTAGAGAGATGTTCATCCTTAGGTTAGTGAATTTCATGCATTTGTTTGATAGCTAAAGATTCTTTTCCTTATTTTCAAGAATTTTAGACATTTTTAAAAGAAATTCAGTGAAGGCAATATGACATAAGATGTTGGACTTGCATCGAAGAGAGCTAGGTTCTAATTCTTCTTCAGTCCACTAACATTCATTGGTAACTTTGGGCCAATTTTTCTTTTTCAGTAAATCTTCCTCACAGGGTTGTGACTTGGGGGGTGGGAGAGGTAGGAATTTGAAATTCTATAAAAGGTAGAATATACAATCAACAAAAAATACACACAAAATATCATCCCATTGTAGTCTTTTATTTCCATTTCAATTGAAGATCTTAGAAAGTCTTTTGGCCAAATATTCAGTTAAAATGGGAAGTACCTTTCATATCTAATTCCAAAATGGAGTGAGGGGTAAGAACAATAAAAGTTGCTTTATTTTGAGGGTTCTCAAACTTGTTTTTCTAAGAGATTGCACCAGTTTTTTTTAATTTTCCCTTTTCTTTTTAAAGTCATTTTAATCTCCAGAATTATGAAATCCTCTAGTCTCCTTTCACTAATAACACATTATGTTATTAGTGGAAGATCAATGCTGGATCATGTTAAGTACTTTGGATATGGCAACCAGTCTCTTAATACTTTCTTAACTCAAATGTGTTTATTTGAGCCCATGTAGGTACTGTCCAAGTTTGAGATGTTTCCCTAAGTTTCCTTAAGGAGCAACCCACCGTTCAGCAAGGGTGGTCATGCTGGATCTGAAACATCCTTGTTTGCCTCAAATTCAAATATTGCACACCTTTATATAGAAACTATTTTTGTAAAGGCAAAGTCTATACTGTGATATTGTACATGGAATTGCAGGGGAAACCTGTGTGTACACACACACACACACACACACACACACACAAACACACACACACCAATATATATCTTAAAATCAGTCATTGTTTTCCTCCATCTCTACCAAACATGCTTGGAAAGACAGGAATAGAATAGAATAGAGAGGGAAATTGCAGGGGAAACCTGTGTGTACACACACACACACACACACACACACACACAAACACACACACACCAATATATATCTTAAGATCAGGCATTGTTTTCCTCCATCTCTACCAAACATGCTTGGAAAGACAGGAATAGAATAGAATAGAGTTGGAAGGGACCTTGGAGGTCTTCTAGTCCAACCCCCTGCACAAGCAGGAGACCATATACCATTCCAGACAAGTGTCTGTCCAGTCTTTTCTTAAAAACTTCCAGTGATGAAGCACCCACAACTTCTGCAGTGAACTGTTCCACTGATATTTGTTGTCATATTAACTATTATTATCCTCTCTGAAGTTTAACCTTTGAAATGATCCTGATTATCACTTTTGCAAACTAACAGAAATAAGGAAGGGAAGGGAAGGGAAGGGAAGGGAAGGGAAGGGAAGGAAAGGAAAGGAAAGGAAAGGAAAGGAAAGGAAAGGAAAGGAAAGGAAAGGAGAAAATTTTATTCTTGCCTTTTTCCAAGAGTTTGATAGGTAGATAGTGAGATAGAGAGAAAGTTGGATGGATACAATTTCCCAGTGTAGCCTACAGCTCTTGCATGCTTGACAATTTCCCATTCAAGTCTTGACAAGGGCCAATTCTGTTCGGCTTTTGAAAGGTAACAAATTCACTGAGGGTGATTGACTTTATTTTTTAGTTGACACACTACTTCTAATTGGATTGTTGCAACAATCAGGATTCTTTTGGAATTCTTTGAAGCAAAGTGAGTTAACATCTTCCCTGCACCAACATCAGTTTAAAAGGGCTTATTCTTTAGCTAAATACTCAGACCTTTTGTATTGGTCAATCTCTTTCGAATCTCCCTGTCAAGCAAACAAACAAATAAAATTGAATTACCTTAATAATATTATTTTCAGCTTATTACACTTTGGTTTCTTTCAAATGGACTTTTTATTTTTAATAACACTGGTTATTTTCTTTTACTGACAGAACCCTTAAATATCTCTCCTCAGCT